>CAIGRS010172658.1:0-11140 GCA_903798395.1 Fraxinus floribunda | reverse complement strand
ATTGATGTTTAACTAGTTTGGAATTGAAGTATGAAATCTATGCTTATATCTGAATCTGAGAATAATATAAAAAGATAACCTTAGCATGATGTGTGTAGTTTAATATTGTTTTTGCTTGCCTACTGAGCTTGGAAAAAGCTTGTATGTTCCTCATTTATTCTGTTTTATGGAAACTGTGGAAATAAATAGGTTGGTTCCTATTTTGAAACTGGAAATAATAAAATGCTTGTTATCTCCTAAGATGAGAGGGGTTTGCTTTATTTTTCTCTACAGTTAGCGAGACGGCCTGTGAAGATAGTGCTAGATTTATTCTAGCAGTATTTATTTATGCACTTTGAATTTTTTAACAATTGTGAGATTGAACTGTGCAGGGGAAATATTTCATTTCAAAAGCTGCGGGTAACACTAGGGGGAGGTTCCAATCTGGAAGAGGTTCTGGATTCGGAAATGAGGGAGTGAGAGGACGTAGGAGCTATGGAGGTGGCAGAGGTTATGGTGGAAATGAGTTCGGATATCGAGGTGGTATTTGGGGAGGAGTGATGGATATCAGAGGGCTGACAACATCAATGGCAATGTTGGCTGCACGAGCTGTGCTTGTGGAATGGCCAATGGGCTGCAAAAATAGTGACAGCTCGGGTTTCTGCTACTGCTTGAGAACGATAGTTAAAGAAGGGGCAAGTGGTTTTTGTAGGCTTTTCGTTTTAAATTCTGGTAAATTTTAAGTGATTGGACATCCAGAGGGTAGATAGTTTCAGAGACTGAATTTTTTCTTTATTTGGTATAGTTGATAAATATAGGTTTTCTTTGTTATATACTGGTGCAATTTGATGTCCGTAATTCTTCCTACTTTTTGTACGGTTGAAACATTTTTTGGCCCTTTATTCCATATCCATTCTTGGAATATGGGGGAACAGCCAATCACACTGCTTTATTATTTTGTTTGATTAGTTAAAGTGCTGAGGGGTGAATTTTCTAGTTTCTCCAGATGTTGGTCATATCAACTAAGGCACAGCAAAATGGCCATGTAAATGTGGTTGGTTAAAGGGATAAGGATCATGCTACACTCACCTAAGGTACATTAAGATTTATCCAAGGGATAAATATGTTATTTGTGTCCGACCCAAGCATCTTTTGAGGAGTTTGAAACGGACAACAATGGCTGAGCAAGTAGTGACCAATCGCATGAGTACGATTAAATTTGTATAATATATGTTCTTGGTGCTGCCATCATCCTAATTTTCCACATCTTCCCCTCTTTTTTCACTCTGCTTTTCTATTACTCGAGTCTCGCTGCAAAACTTTGAGCAAAAGATTTTTTGGGCATTTTGAATCATATCAACTCTTGGTCCTATTCTAGCATTTTTCATTTTCGGGATTTTAGCCATGATTAGGAAATAGCGCATGAATTAGAATACCATGTTGATCATCTTGTACGCAATCATTTATTCGAAAGGTTGCATTNAATTTTACCTTCTTTTATTGCATACAATCCAGTGTACCCCATTTTCCCCCTTTGATACTATTTAGCGTAATATCTGAATCGAACCTATTGTAACATTCTCGGAACCCAAACTTGGAGGTTGGCATGGGTTTTGTGACATCCAACAAGAACGGAGAAGGGCACACTCTGATTTTGGATGTTTAATTACTACATTTCCCTTTTATAGTTCTACACGGACTGCATGTACATTCGCTCTCGATTGTTTTTCCATAGATGCTAACTTGTTTTCACAACTCAAACTGAAAAGGCATATAATAAATAGAATGCCAAAGCGATCTAAGAGTTAACACTAGTTGACTTGCACACGAAGACGACAAACAACCCTTAGTAATTGCTTTTGATTACAATTGCATTTCACATGCTTCTTCCTTTTGAGAAACTTACACTTTAGTAACTAATTTTTATGACATTACTTGTTATATATATTAAAACCAAATTTGCAAAAGGTTGAATCTTGTCAAGACTACGTGATTTTTGCCGCAAGATACCTCTGGTAGCAAATGCATATGATGCAAGGGGGGGCCAACCAGTGTTAATTGTCCAATGCATCTCCTTTGCATCTACCATGATGCCAACATTTGAGAGAGAAATGCCGTGACCATAACACACACGAGTCTTCCATTCAACTCAAGGGGCTGAAAATGGTTGGGCCATTATGTTGATTGAAGGTGCACTTGTATAACTCACACGGAAATTATAAACAATAAAAACAAATAATCACCGATTTTGTTTGAATGCAATCTCACCAGATTCTGCCAGTAGTGATACTCTTCGATGCACTTCTCCCTCCTCCAAGCATCCAAATCGAAGAAATTCATGCCGTAAGCCCATGCGCATGCCTTGGGAGTATTCCCAAACTTCATATTTGTTGTATCCCTCATTTTGAACATCACTTGCATAGCCCCGGGATTCATTTCATCTGTTACTACATGCAACAAGTTCTTCCATGGCTCTCTCGTGTTTTTCACAGCTGAGTTCACCACAACAGAAGCACCAATAACATTGTCCGAGAAAATTGCACAATGATAAAGCTTTGGGTCCTCCAATTCCATCTTGGGGGGCTTTCCTTCATCTGTATACTTATCGGGGTGTACAATTCGTTCTTCCATAATCCTTAAAGCCAAGCAATGCAAGCTTTTGGGGATTGACATAGTAGCAATCAAGCTTGAGAGAAGCACCATGTTTTTTCGCTTTCGTCGACTGTTCATTNGTAACACTAGGGGGAGGTTCCAATCTGGAAGAGGTTCTGGATTCGGAAATGAGGGAGTGAGAGGACGTAGGAGCTATGGAGGTGGCAGAGGTTATGGTGGAAATGAGTTCGGATATCGAGGTGGTATTTGGGGAGGAGTGATGGATATCAGAGGGCTGACAACATCAATGGCAATGTTGGCTGCACGAGCTGTGCTTGTGGAATGGCCAATGGGCTGCAAAAATAGTGACAGCTCGGGTTTCTGCTACTGCTTTCATGTCTTTCACAAACTGTCTCAGCACTGGATCATCAATTGAATTCGTCTCTGCATCAAACAATGCCTAATGAGAAGGTTTCAAGAGCACATCGGTGTAATTACGAGAGAGTTCTGCAAAAATCCTAACAATCTTTGAATTTTCAAGCTTCAGTTTCCGTGCATAGGAAGCATAAGCTAAAGCTAAAAATGAACTGTACAATTGAATCCCCTATGCACATTTATTTGTTGCGGACTACACGTTAGTCTTTCAATTTTTTCATACGTTTTGATTTATTTATTTTTTAAAATATGATGGAAAAATAAATTGGTATACACTATTTCAACGTACTTTTTGGACATAAACTATTATGAAATACAAATTAACGAAAAGTTTGATGATAAGAATGTCATGAACAATCGTTAGAGACATAAATAGTAAATATTGAGAACTTTTAAGTGTAATTAAAATGCGATGTAAGAAATAAAAATTTTGATTTGAATATAATTACCCATGAATTAATCATTTTTCAACAAAAATAACCCCTTTTTTTAGTCACATTCAAATTACGCTTACAGTTAAATGCCAGCTAGCTGGACACTTGTCTTCCTGGGGAAGAGAAATATGTGTGGGTGTTGGGCGGGAAAAAGAGAGAGTTTTACGGAACAGAATAACAGATTGTTACAGTTCACAAAACCCCAAAACCCATTTCTTGAATTTTTTCCATTAACATCAAGAAACCAGTAGAAAACAGCGAACTCCATACACGGTTTTTCTAATACTGTACTGGATTTTTTTACATAAATAAGTAAAAAAAAATGAGTTTGAGTGATTCTGAGGTGGATCAAAATGCCGGCGATCCGGTGGCCATAAATGCCGAGAATTGGGCAATTGCTGAGGAAGCTACTCAGCAAGTGTTGGATGGTGTGCATCCAACAATCCATTCCGAGATGAAGCGGAGAGAAATTATTGATTACTTCACTAGACTCTTCAACATCCTTCAGTGCAAGGTGAGTTTTACTATAAATTTTTGAAATTTCTTTTCGTCTCTGTAAATTTTTTTTGATGGATTAGTATTGTGTCAGGTGTTCCCCTATGGGTCATTTCCACTCAAGACTTACTTACCGCATGGAGACATTGATTTTACTCTAATTAGAAGTCCTAATGTGGAGGGATCTTTGGCCGATGACGTTCTTGCTCTTCTAAAGAGGGAAGAGGAAAGTGAAAATGCTGAGTATGAAGTTAAGGGTACCAAGTTGACCCCTGCTAAGGTAGAATCAGATATTCAATCAGTTTTATAGATGGTTCAGATCATACTTTCATGTGCCAAACTTATATATTACTGCATCCTACTAGTGTATTGTCTTAACTGATTTTCTATGCTCCTTAATGACAGGTTAAAATTGTGGAATGCATTGTAGAGGGTATTGAGGTTGATATATCCTTCAACCATTCCGGTGGGCTTCTTGCACTTTGTTTCCTTGAGCAGGTAGAAATTAATGGGTCCTATTAGTTTTAAAATATAAAATAAAATGTAAAAAACTCGCTAGAACACTGACTATATATTTTGCATACTAATTTTCACCGGCTTTAATATTTTCAAGTGAAAATTGGACATGACAGAGTGAATGATGGATAAAATGTTATAGGAGAAGATTAAATGTATGTATTTACTTTATCAGCAATTCCACTGAAGTTGTCCAATATTTTAAAGCACTGTTGCACTCCTTAAGATATGTCAAGTTATTTCATGAATAATAAATTTTAAAGTTGCATGTCTTGCTTTTGTTCACTTACAAAATGCTAGGGATTCGTTTCTAAGTGTAGGTCGATTGCCTCGTTGGAAAAAATCATCTCTTCAAACGTAGCATTATTCTGATAAAAGCTTGGATTTACTATGAGAGATGTATTCTTGGAGGAGCACGAAGCGGTTCAATTTCTACATATGCATTGGAAACTCTTGTTCTGTATATATTCCATCTGTTCCATTCATCCTTAAATAGCCCTTTAGAGGTAAACTACCTGTTATATGCAATATTGACTCTGAATTGTGTACAACTGCATGCATGACTTTATTGTAATTTTTTGTGTTGGACAGAAAATGCAAATAAATAACTTTATCCCCAGTTTAACAGCTCAAGTTTTTGGCTGGGCATTTCAACATCGTATAAAAGTAGAAAAAGGTGGTGGGTTCAATTTCAAAATCACCCTTTATGAAAAAATTTCACACATTAGGCCTTCGCTAGCAAAATGAATCCAGCTGGCACATGTTGAAGAATTTTTCCCTCTCATATATCTTAAAATTTTAGATGAAGTGATTCAACAGTTTGCATGATTTGACTGTGGAAAATTGACACTGGTCTTTATAGAATTTCATGCACAAGTTCAATTTATTGTATCCTTTGCATGTTTGTAGGTACTCTATGGATTTTTGAAATACTTTAGCCAATTTGATTGGAATACTTACTGCGTCAGTTTGCAAGGGCCTGTTTGTATATCATCACTTCCTGATATAGTGGGTAAGCAATGCCTTTGGCTTATTTAAAGAGAATTTGAATTCATCATCATTTTTTGTTTCTGTCTTTCTTTGACAGTGACACACAATCTCGCTCCCCTCTCTCACAAAGTTTTAGCGTTGTCTTTGTTCTGTTTTCTCTCTGTTATGTTTTTATTTTTTCAGTTAATTATAGCCTTCTCTTTTCTGATTTCTTTGCAGTTGAGATGCCGGAAAATGGACAGAATAATTGTATGCTAAGTGAAGAATTTTTGAAACACTGGAAAGAATTGTTTTCAAATTCATCTCGGAGCGTTGTGACAAAACCAAAAGAGTTTCAGAAAATGCATCTTAATATACTTGACCCACTGGCAGAATATGATAACCTTGGGCGCAGTGTGAACACAGGTGCTTTTTCCTGATTGCTCAATCTTGTAAAGATTTTTCATGCATTGGTGATACGCATTATTTGGCAGAAATAATATGTTTATTTATTAAGTTTTCACATTATTCAGTTTTCGGGAGGTTCTACGAGAAATAGATAGATGGTTATTGGTTTTATGTCATTTCAGTTTTATCAATGATATCAAAACAATGTTAATTCGAGCGATAATTGAAGGTACTTAAAGGAAATGTTGTTTATGTCTTCGGGGTGATAAAAGACCAACGTGTGACAGGGTATGAAGGCTTCTATTGGGTGATTTGGCTCGATTCATAAGCTCGTTCAAATAGTGTCAATCTTCCTACTCTTTCATCTTGAGTTGAGAAGTGTGAACTCTGCAAAAGTAGTTCACAGTTTGCCCTGTATGTTTGAATATTAAACTAGAAAAAATTTCTTTTGGAAAAATAGTAATTTTCAAAGCCAAGCACCTTGCAACCTTTCCCTTTCATATAGTAGCATATAACGTTAATTTTGTCCTTGTTATAGCTGCTTATTTGAGCAGAAATCTTCAAAGTGAAGTTCATTCTTACTGAAGATACACTTTTACTTTCTCATCTTTAAGGTCGGTGTAAGTTATAGGAGATTTCTTCATTTAATACGTTGTTCAGTCTCTAGTTATTATAGGATGTCATATGTCATGTGATCAAGGAACTATAGAATACTGCAGGTATCACAAGCTCTTACCATTATTCATAGTTTCAGCAATATTTCTGAAGAGAATTAGTGGTGGTTCTTGTAGTAAGGAGGAACACAAGCATAATTTAAAACACATGCATGTTCAGCAGATCTGTTATAATGGAACAAGTTTCGATGCTTTAGTGTAGGGAAGTGAACCATATTCTTTCGTTTAACCTGATATTATTCACTTCATCCATATAGGCAATTTCAAACGAATATGTAGTGCTTTCAAAGATGGGGCCGAGACGCTTGATCAAGTTCTTTTGCAACCAAGAGATAAAGTTGCTGAAGAGGTCAGAGGATTCTTCAAAAATATTCCTGCATGGCATGGACATTTGGCTCTGGCAGAGCTCATTGGGAATAATGAAAATCATATTAGGTGTTTGCGATATGCCCAGCAGATTCAGGGATTTGCTTTTTCTTCTCATTCAGATACAGTTCAATTTGGAGCTATGCCAAAAGATTCTGAAGGGACGACGCAAAGTGCTCGAAGAAACACTAGCTTCTTTGATATGGTACACTATTAACTTAGAGTCTCTTATACTATTTTGCCTTTTGGTTTATGTTCATAAATTAGCTATGATCTATACTCTTGTGAAAGTTATTGGTAGGCAATGGGACTTGACAGTGTGATGGATGAGATTTTATCTTCCTTTTCTAATTTAGTACTATTTAGTACTCCACAATCCATGTTCCTTAAGGAGCTATTAATGTGTTGCAGATTCGTAGGAATGAGTTAACTCCCACTTTACGTGGATCGAGTTCTTCTACAAACATTACTCGTGAAGTCATGAATTCACAAAGCAGAATTCAAGGAAGAAGATCTCAAGCACGCTCCCTATCTTCTCGTTCTGTTGGAAATGATAATCATGCCAATGATTCCTCAAGTTCAGATACAGTTCAATTTGGAGTTATGCCAAAAGACTTGGTATGAGACGTCTCTCTTTCTCCGAGCTCAGCTCGGGGCTTCTCAATGCAAGCACATGGTTCAAAGGCAGTGCCCAAAAAGGAAAGGTAAAATGACATTTTAGGTTAACTCTCTTGACCATAGAAAATACATTAGGCTCCCTACTAACAATAATGAAGAGGAATAATTTAGTAGAATTCCTTGTTCTAATACAATAGGCTCTGTGAAATTGAAATGTTACTTAAATACGGATTATGTTGGGGATATGGATAGTATGAAGTCTACTTCCTCCTCCTATGCATTTACTTCGTGTAATTCTTACATAAATTGGAAGCCTCAACTTTAACACTTCTGTGCACTGTCTATTATTGAGTTGACTACACTGTTACTCCTAAAGCAATTAAACAGCCTTTGTGCCTTAAAAAAGTTTTGCGTGAAGAAATGTGTGTTTTAAATGATAATTGAGATGGTCAATTTTTAATACATTTATGTAAAAATCTCGTATTTCATGAGCGTATTAAGAACATTGACATTGTATTACATTTCATTAAAATATTGTGACACAACGTGTAGTTAAATTTGATAAATTTCTTACAAAATATAATCACTCAGATATGGATGCCAATATATTGATATTGTTAAAGTTATAAATTGTCTAAGTCTTTTGAATATCGGTAAAAGCCAATAAGTTTCAATTTATATTTGTTATTTTTTTTTTCCCCAAGCGCACTTTTTTTACGCTTTTACGATTTTTCACGCCTTTCAACGCTTTTTATTCCTTTAATTTATTACCTAATTTTTAAATTGATTTAAAATTTTAAAATAACAATAAAAATAAGAAAAACCCTTTTTTGCGCTTTTGAATCGTGGCTAGATGTGAAGAGAAATCGTGGTTCTTGAATCTTGATGATATCAAAGGTTGTGGATCCTTCTATATAAAGTAGTAACCATAGCTTATTTCTCACATCATTCTTTGGGTTACTCTCGATTTTTCTCTATTCCTCTTCTTAACTAGCTGCCTACTACTTGGGGCTTGTTCGTCGTGTTTTTTCATCATTCTTTGTGAACATTTTTCTTGTATTATTTGTGATACGAAGGGTCTAACATCTTTGTGTTGGGTATTTTTGTGTGAGGTGTGGGCAAAACTGAGCCCATTCTTGTGGATCCATTATTGATGTTGAGAGAACCTTGTAAATGAATTTTGTACGATTTGAAGGTGAAATATGCGGTTGAAACTTGAGGGTAAATAAATACAATTATATCAAAACGGATCATATAATTTAATGGTCCAAAGCCTTTTTTTGTTTTAATATTGTCTGATCTAATAAACTCAAAAGTGAATAAATATTTCATTCGTAAAACAAAAAAGATTGGAATATACATCGGGACACTAAAATAGAAAAAGAGAAATTATGGGTTTCATCTTCGGTAGCGCATTCGAGCTCCCCAGGACATTCTTCCTCCTGAATCTGTTTTCCTTTGCTTCAATTTATTTAATTGAGATTTCCACTTCATTTTCCACTCCCCATGTCTCTCTTCCTACCTCTGTTTGATGAATAAACCAAAAATTCAGTATATTGTCACAAGATTTATAACTTCTGAATGTATAAAAATACAAATTCTAATTACCGGTTATGTTCCTATCCTCTTCCAGCAGAGAAATTGAAGCCCAATCCATTAGCTAAATCTTGATCGTACAGAGCTCTGGTGTGAGGATCAGAAAGGGTTTCATGTGCCTCTTTAACCAATATAAATCCCCTTGTTTATTCATCAACACGCTCTGGTGGAGACACATCAGGATGATATTTTCTTGCCATTTGTTTATAAGCTTTCTTTATATCAGAAATTGTTCCACTTCCTGCAACTCCCCACACATCGTACAAACTGTCTGTGCTTTGCGTTGTTGACCAAAAAGCCGTAAAAGTGGCCTTGTACCATTTGTTTCTAGGAATTTCAGGTGGAGTTTTGAAATGAATTCTTGATTTCGTCAACTGTGAACTGAAGGAAATGCTTGAAAAACTTTCAGGGATGCAATTTTTCTTTGGTTTGTTGGGTTTTGAGCAGAAAAGAAAGCAGGTTTTGGAGCTTGAAAATGCTGTACAACTCATTCTTTTGCTTTTCTTTTTTGCCTTTTTGGGTTTGCCTCTAAAATTTTCTTCTTCTCTGATTCCATAACTGTGACTGAGTGTGTTGTATATCTAGGAATACAAAATTTTAGACTGTTCAACTCTCAATAAGTTTGAAGAAATTGAAGATTAACAATCTTGCTACATGTACATCATGTTACGTTCTAGGTCAATAGATTTTGGATATGGACGTTTTTAATATATATAATTGATGTAATTTATTTATAACAGATTTGTTATTTAATTGAATTAATATTCTAATAAATTAAATAATAGAGTCTGGAAAACTCTCAAGTCTTAGTAATTTGTTAATTAAAAGGAGTTGTGATTATAGGATACATATTGCATATGCCTGAATTTTAAATCATCTGTGGTCGTAAGTAATAACGAAATACAAATATCGTTATTACGGATAGACTAGCATTTGAGGCATTTCTTAATTATTAAATAAGTAGCTAATCTCACAAACTAAGGTGTGGTGACACTTAAACAAATACATGATTTGTTTAATTTTTTTTTATTTTTGAGAGAATAAGATATTAGAGACATGTTAGAGAGATTTCACATGAATAACTATTTGAGTATTAATAGTTAATCTCTAACATTTCGGTAGTGGAATTGATCCTTCAACTTGAAGTCATTATAGTACCTTATATGATGATAGTCATATTTTGGTGATATTGAATGTTACTCTGTCAAAAGTGGCTAACACGGCATAGTTCAGATGTGTTAAGAATCATATAAAAGTTGTGAATGATCAATAGATGATTCGTTATTCTTAGATAGTAGGAGATTTGATCTACATTTCATGTGCTTACGTTGATATCGAAATCCTCGACCAAGGTAATTGTGTAAGTCGAAAAGAGTTTCAACGTATTGACTTAAGAACGGGATGAAAGATATGATTGATAAATTGAGATTGACACATATCATATTTCTTGATTTATCTGATCATTTTAATGAAAATGATTATAATTTTATGGTAAATGAATAAATTTGGTTTTGTAGCACCACGTAACATTTTTCGTCATATGTATTGTCCTGACACATTGTTTCATGTCAATTAGGGACGACGAGTGTGAATTAGTTAATATAGGTGAATTAATAATAAATAATAATTTACGTTTTTAGATATCGTGATCGAGAACCTAATAGACCACACTTAAAAGGGAAAACTAGAAGAATGAAAATATAAATTAATTAATTAATAAATGTGGGACATTTGTAGAATTAATTAAATTATTTATTAATGGACTTAAGTTAATTAATTGGATTGATTAACTTATGGGTCAAATTTAATTAATATGATTAATTAACTAATTGACCGGGTTATGTTTAGTGGATGGGCCAAACCTACTTAAACATGTATTAGTAAGCAGATAGGATTTGAGAAGTACAACATATAAAATTTTATATTTAAGGTGTATTCTTTACCTCAATTCAAAAGTAAGGTAAATAATATGAAAATTCAAAAATCAGGTATCAATTAATTAATTAAAAATATTTATTAAATAAAGATAATAAAATCACAGCTTGTAATTAATTGTTA
>CAIGRS010172650.1:0-17655 GCA_903798395.1 Fraxinus floribunda | reverse complement strand
GATGTAAAAAATGTGTAGTGAAAAAGTGATGAAAAGTTTTTTATTTGTGTGTAATATTATTTTATTAGGAGAATGTGTGGTTGAAATGAAAAATGAGAATGAGAATAATAATGAGAAAGAGAAATTAATGGGTGTCAAACGGGGGCTAAATTGGAGATGCTCTTATTACGTAAAAACACATTAATTTATGAAGTTGTAATTGTAAGTTCAACACTTATAATTAATGCTTTTTTTAATAATAATAACTATATTATAATTTAAAATTAAAACCAAACATTAATTTAATCATATATTCACAATTACTAGCCACTTATTATAATTCGCACATTCCTTCTCATTATAATTTCTTCCAAACAAGCACTTAGTCACGTAAAAGTTATAGAGGTGAACAAAATTAATTTGAACCAATATTATAGCCAGAAATGTTTGATCGTGTATAGATAGTAACTGAGACGATAACAAATGGAGCTATACAAGTTGAAATACACATGTCCGCATCAAGTCTTTTTTCTTCTTTCTTCTTCTTTCTCCCTATTTCATTGACCTTTCTGTGGCACAAAATACATCGATCACGTTTGCTCACTAAAAAATACGAATTGCCAAAGAATTCGTGTTAAACATGTAGCAGCTCGGGTTAAAATTTATGAATCCATTTGATACATCCATTGTAAGTAGAGCTTTCAAAAGTATAGTTTTTAAGTATTAGCATATAATTATAATTTTTATAAATATATATTTTAAATTTATATAAAACTTATAAGAATTATTTTAATTAAATATTAACACCATTATTTTACTGTGAATTACATGCATCGATCAAATAGATGAATATGACCTAAAAATGGAAAAGAAAAATAAAAATGATAGTGGTGGGGCTACGGTTTAATGGATTTTGCTACTTGACATAAAAAATATAATATAATATGATGTGGAGAGAAAAATATTGGATGAAAAAGTTGATTATGTTTTAAACTGATGTCATGTTGTATTATGTAATTTATTATATAAATCTTGATGTACACGTAGTAAGATTTGAGTTTAATTGGGTGGTGTGGGGGTGATCAAAAGACAACGGTTTTGCATTATTTGTTTTAGGTTTAATCTTTTTCTTTCATCGTTATTATTATTATTATTATTATTATTATTATTATTATTATTATTATATATATATATATATATTTTAAATCTCTGTTGCCAGCTTCAAAAGGATTCAGTAAACTCGAGAAGTTTCATTAAATGCAAAGATGAATGTACAACTTTTTATTTGAAACAATTTTAGAAAGTTGTTATTTTGTTTTTTTGTCAAGAACCACTTTTTGACTGCAACCAAACATCAATCAAAAGCGCTTTTGAGCCCTCAAAAAGCCCTCCCAAACACAGTCATAATTAAATGATGCAAGTAAGCAAACCAGAAGAAACTAGACATGTACTCCCAGAGTACAGCCATTGATGATTTCAATCAGGGTATCAGTCTTTGCAAAGAATATGTAATAATAAGGTAATGTTGATGTAAGAAATAGCAGATGCTAACACACAGCCGATAACTACAATTATGCATTTGAGGACAGAAAAAAACTAATTCCTTCCCTATTGCCACAAATTTATAATGAGCTAGCAGCATTAGAATTGAAGGAAACACCCAAATCTCTCCATTGGAGAGAAGAGTTTTGGCTTATGAATGATTAATGGTAAGTTTTTTATTCATAAGTTCATTGTGAACCAACATGTAGGATTCTGCAATTTGTGAATAACAAGCTACAGATGCTAGGCATGGGAAGAAAAAGCATGTATAGTACAGATTTGAAAATGTGAAAACCAAAGGGAAGCATGGATAAAAAGGAAAACAGGCAGGGCAAATTGTGGCCTAGGAAAAAACAAGCTGGCAGTTCAATTTGAAATCCTGGACGAATTTGATTAACTGTTTTACGAACAATTTAACTGGATAAATTTCCATACGAAAAGTGTTATCTGCATAAAGACTAGAAAAACAATTCAAATTCACCTAGTAAAGACCAAAGATAACAAGATTATGAAACCCATAGTGGAATTACATTTTATTCAACAGGGCCAATTTATTTCCCCGACCCAGGATCATATTTTTACGACATCCCATCAAGTCAAACACGAACAGGATGCAATGTCTCTGTCTCGAAGAAACAGCTAGCCATTGGATGGTTATAGACATACTCAATTGCAAGAGAGCAGGAGTCAATTTTATCAGCTTTCTTGTCAGGAGTATCCAGTTTAAACTCTTCTTCAATAGCCATCACTATCTCCACATTGTCCTGAAAATGAACATCAGATGTCACCTGCACAAGAATACCATCAATTTTGATGTTAATGCCTGCTTGAGATCAACAGAATAATTACTGTTGAAATGTATTATCTCAAATCACTTCTGAAATAGAACAAAGACAGTTGGATTCAATCAGTAATATGTTATTAAAATTAAGTGTTAACTTTGATTTAGATTTCAATCGATACCAAACATGACTTTATATATATAAAAAAAATTCTCAAAAGTTGGGCGGCACGTGCCCCCCCGTACCCTGTTGAAATATGAAGAAGAGTTCTAGATTAATAGGAGAGAAAAGGAGGGAACAATTTGTCTCAATTTATTCAAATGAAAATTGTGAATGTATAGAGGAAGAAGACGGCCTATTTATACAAAATGTCAACTAACAAAACTAATTGAAAACCATGAAATGACATAAATACCCCTCATACTATTTTCCACTTCAACACTCCCCCTCAAGATGGCAAGTGTATATTCAACACTCCCATCTTGCTAAGTAATGACGTGAATCTTGTTCCAGCCAAAGGTTTAGTTAATAGGTCTATTAGCTGCCGTTGAGAAGCTGTATATAGCATCTTCACCTCATTAGCTAGAATCTTATCCCTCACCAAGTGATAGTCAATTTCTATGTGCTTGGTCCTTTTATAAAAAATCTGGTTGCTTGCCATGTGTATAGCTGATTGGGTATCATAAAACAGCAAAGCTGGTCTGGTATGATCAACATTCAAATCACTCAATATGTTCTTCAGCCATGTAAACTCGCATACTGTAGCAGCCATTGATCTATATTCTGTTTCAGCTGATGATCTAGACACGGTATGTTGCTTCTTAGACTTCCATGACATTAGAGAATTCCCCAAAAATATACAATAACCCGTAATGGATCTCCTTGTATCTGAACACGCTCCCCACTCAGCATCACAATATCCTTTAAGCTGAAGATCCGATTTGCTAGAGAAGAATGAGCCCTGCCCTGGTGTGCCTTTTAGATACCTCAAAACATGGTAGGCTGCCCCTAGATGTGGCTGCTTAGGTGATTGAAGAAATTGACTTAATACTTGAACATCATAGGATAAATCTAGCCTAGTTATAGTGAAATATAAAATCCTTCCTACAAGTCTTCTGTAAACACTAGGATCAGCAATAGTTTCACCTCCATCTTTACTTAACTTCAAATTATAAGGTAAAGGACTATTGTTGGGCTCCAAGATAGCCAGCATCTTTTAAAACATCTAAGGCATACTTCCTCTGGCAGATAGATATTCTTGTTGAACTTTTTGCAACTTCAAGACCCAAGAAATATTTTAAGACTCCTAAATCCTTCAACTTGAATTCAGTTCATCCTTGAACTGTTTGATGTAAAGTAAATCATTCATTCCAATTATTATATCGTCTATATATATCAGAAGAATAGTATATGAGCAGCCACTTGTTTTGCTAAACAATGAGTGATCAGACTTTGACTGCCTGAAACCCTGTGATAGAATGTGAGATGTCAGCTTCATGTTCCATTGTCTTGAAGCTTGCTTCAACCCGTAAATAGATTTGTTTAGCTTACAAACTAGTTGTTTTCCTTGATCCCCATGCTGCTCATAACCTGGAGGCATGAGCATGTAGACCTCCTCATCTAGCTCACCATGAAGAAAGACATTTTTGATGTCCAATTGGTGAAAGTGCCATTGTTTGGAGGTTGCAACTGCCAGAAGAGTTTCGACAGTTACTAACTTTGCAACATGAGAAAAGTCTCTTCATAATCCAATCCAGCCTGTTGAGTAAACCCCTTAGCTACTAGACGTGCTTTCTTCATTTTCTCTGTGCCATCAGAATTCATCTTGACCTTGAAAACCTACCTACATACAACTGGGGTCTTATGAGCCGGGAGTTCAGTAATATCCAAGTATTATTGGAAACTAAAGCATTATGTTCGTCATCCATTGCTGCAATCCAATCACGATATTGTAAAGCTTCATTAAAATCTCTAGGCTCAAAAGCAGCAGACAGTGCCAAGGTAAAATGCCTTTGATTAGGGAACAACATGTCATATCCCAGATGATCCTCAATGGGATATTGCTTGCCAATCACAAAATCTTTCTTCATGGAATTTGATTGGGGAATTGACAACTAAGACATGAGACTGCAATGATAGTCTTGTAAGTATGAAGGGATACATTTAGGTCTAGTAGATTTCCTTATAGGTATGATGTGAGGTATTGAAGGATTTGCAGATGAAGAGGTACTTGATTCTACAGATGGAGAGGTAGAAATATTAGGAAATGATAGAGTTAGGTTTTGGAAACTGTGATGTTCTGAAATATTGAAATTGACTGAAGTGGGAATTGAAGGAAACTTATCAGCATTTGAGTTAGAATTTATGGGAAACAAAGTGTGAGAAGATTGATGTGCAGTATCTGACTTAGATAGGGAAGCCAGCAATGTAGGATTGTGAAAAGGAAAAATATTTTCATAAAATGATACATCTCTCGAGACAAAAACAGCAATGGTTTTGAGATTAAGCAGTTTGTATGCCTTCATTCCATAAAGGTAGCCAATGAATATGCAGGGGATTGCTCTTGGATCGAATTTTGTTCTATTTCTCTTCAAGGTCGAGGCATAGTAGAGGTACCCAAAGACCTTGAGATGACTATAGGGTGGTATGGTTTTGAACAACATCTCATAAGGAGATTTGTTGTCAAGCAATGTAGTAAGTGTTCTGTTTATAATATGAGTGGCTGTTAAAATGCAATCTCCTCGAAATCTAATAGGTAAATTAGTTTGCAATTTAAGAGCTCTAGCAACATTGAGGAGGTGCTGATGCTTCCTTTCAACAACCCCATTTTGCTATGGTGTTTAGACACAACTCAGCTGATGAAGGATTCCTTTGGAAAGGTAAAAATCAGTCATTTGAAACTCTAGACCATTGTCAGATCTGATCGTTTTTATATTGCATTGAAAGTGAGTTTGAGTGAGGTTATAAAAGGACTGAATGAGGTTTCTATTTTGAGATTTTTCCCTCATCAGATAGGTCCATGTCATTCTACTAAAGTCATCAACAATGGTTAGGAAGTATTTCGAGCCATCTAAAGAAGGGACTGAATATGGCCTCCAAATGTCACAATGGATAATGTCAAATGTGTGTGATGCTTTAGTCTCACTGTTAGGAAAAGATAGTCTATGGTGTTTGGCCAAAGGACAAATAGTACAGTGTAATTCCTTATTGGCTTCAATATTGGGAGCAGATTTATGTAAAAGAGATAGTTTGGAAACAGGTAAATGTCCTAATCGACAATGCCATAGATCAATATTCATTTTGACATTAGAATCAACAACAGTGTTACAGACAGGAATAACATTTATTACATTTAAAAGGAAAACTAGGAATATCAGTAAATTTGCTGATATTGAAATCATCAGAATCAGAATTAAGCTAATAATGATGTGAGGGTTGAACTTTGGTTTGAGGTTGAGGTTGAGGTTGTTGTAAATCATAGAGTCCATGTTCAAGTATGCCTACCCTAATCATCTTCCACGTTGAAAGATCTTGGATAAAACAAGCATCATGAGAAAACATAAGATATCAAATATGTTCAAGTGTCAATTTACTAACTGATATTAGATTGAATTTAAATGATGGCACAACAAGTACATTGCTCAAGTATAAAGTGGGGGATAACTTCACTTTCCCAACGTGAGTAATAGCCACGTTATCACCGTTAGGTAGCTTTACAGAAGCACCAACAACTGCAGTCACATCAACAAATGCTTGATAGAATATGCCATATGTTCTGAAGCACCTGTATCGATGATCCATTTACTTGCAACTGAATAATCAACATGAATATGATTTCCTGTGAAAGCAGATGGATCGGGATCTGTGGGAGAAGGTGAAGCCATATCCTGAGGCTGTCGATTTTGAACCATTTGATTTTGCAATTGAGGCATCAACATAGATATAATCTGCTGACACTGATTTAGGTTGATAGTAAGTTGCAAAAGAGAATTCATTATATTGTTAGATGTTTGGCCAAGATGAGATTGTCCTGCACCATTAACAACTGGAGTTCTTCCTCTGCTAATCATGTGATTAGGTGGATAACCAATCAACTTATAGCATTTGCCTTTGATATGACCAGGCATACCACATTGGCTACATATAGGTCTCTCTCTTCTCTGAGTAGGATTAGCAAAATTAAACCTCTGATTGAATGACTTCTGCACAGCTTTACCTATAAACGCAACAACCTCATGTGTTGCTTGTTTACCAGCAACTATCTCCTTTTGCCTTTCATCTTGTAGAACAAGCATAAAAACCTTATTCAACGAAGGTAATGGACCCATTAGCAGATTTTGTCCTTTAACACCAGCAAAGTGATCATCTAAACCTATGAGAAACTGCATAATTTGCTCTTCATGTTTATAATCATTGTGATCAACACCTGGCCTGTAATTTTCCAATTCATCCCACAGTCCTTCTAGCCTATTAAAATAGGAATTAACTCAGTTGTCGTTTCTTTAATTCATAGATCCGAGGTCCATTCCTCTGACTGTATCTATCACGGAGTTCAATCCAAATGTCTCTAGTTGAATCCTTGTGCATTATACTTGGATAAAGCTCCTTAGGTATTGAATTGATGATCCAAGAGGAAACTACATGGTTACACCTCCTCCAAGCCATATACAATGGATCATCTTGAGCAGGCTTGATGACATATCCATCAACAAAACCTTCTTCATTTTTAACATTAAGCGCCATGGTTGCTGCTCGACTCCATGTCGCGTAATTCTCTGTAGTAAGAGTAACATAAATCAGTTGCATTCCAGTGTTATCTCTATATTGCAGATAATAAGGACTGCTTGGGTCGCTCATCAATCGATTAATCAAAGAAGTTACATTTACTCCTGGTGCATCATCACCTGATGATACATTGATTGAATTCGATTATTCAAATTAGCTTTGAACCTCCGCATGAACACTAGAATCTCTCGCCATCGATTACTGATAAAAAAATCAGAAGAGGAAGATCACAGAGTCGCATACGGAAGGAGCAATCTGCTCTAATACTATGTTGAAATATAAAGAAGAGTTCTAGACTGATAGGAGGAAAATGCAGGAACAATTTGTCTCAATTTATTTGAATGAAAATCATGAATGCACAGAGGAAGAAGATAGCCTATTTACAAATTGTCAACTAACAAAACTAATTGGAAACCATGAAATGACATAAATACCCCTCATACTATTTTACACTTCAACATACCCCCCGATTCCGCCCCAAGATCTTATAGAATGACAATAAAATGTGGCTAAAATCACGCAGTTGTTTACTGCAATATTAATTACTAGCATCAATTATTATTTGTTCTAAGAAATTCGAAGGTTATAGTAAAAAAAATGGTTTTGTAGATCATATAGTTATACATTAAATTATAGTTATAGGCTTCTGTGCAATGAATGTCCTAGTGGATATCGTGCTTACTTATTTGCCTAATAAGAGATCTTCTGTTTTGTTTATTGTTTCCGGGGGCACATTCCTTGGACTAACTAAGATACATTCCTTGGACTAACTAAGATCAAAGCACACAGTACAACCAGTGGTGGGTCCGGGATTCTTGGTCAACTAGGGCAGTTGTCGACCATCATTTTCTACTTTTCACTCAACCAAAAAAGAAGGGGCACTGGATGTAATTTCTGGGTGTTTATGAGTAATACCCAAAAGACAAACTTAGCCACATTTCTTCCACGAACAAAGTATGAAGGATCATATTACAGAGTGCAACTAAGCTAAGTGCATTTTGGTTTATGAAAAGAATATACCAAGAAACCACGAGTAAAATCCAAATCATTTTTCACAACTCCAAGCGTCGAATTATTATCTTTCCACAAACAATTCCAAAAGCACCAAGCTTAAGAAGGTGTCATCAGCTAAAAATGGAATCTTCAGACATACATAAGAGCCCATTCAATCACATAATTTAGCACTACCTATTAGTCTAACACCATAATGTGAAAAGAAATTAGCAATTGCACGATAACAAAAAACTCAAAATTGAGCCTAAAAGGCTCAAATCATTTAAAGTCTCATTCAATAATTATAATTTGTGCAAGCACAAAAACAACAATGCTCCAATAGAAAAATTCCAATAAAGCGCAAGCGCGCGTACACACACACACACACACACACACACAAGTGTACAACAAACCATCATCATCGCTAAGTCATAAAAACTTTGTACTGCGAAATATTATCATACGCCTACATATAAATTTACACTCAAAAGTCATAAATCTTAAAACATAATAAATAATAACTAATAACTCACACTTTCACACTCATAACTTAAATCATAAATTATAAATGATAAATGAGAAATAAAATGAAGTCTAAACGAACAAAAACCAAAAAAAAAAGAAAAAAAGAAAAAGAAAAACAAGGTAGGCGACTCACGAAATTACTAGTTAGCAGCACAACGAAGATACCGTGGGTCAGTGGCGGAGACCGAAGAGGCTTGGCGGAGACTCAACGGCAGCTAACAATAGGTCGCAAGGGCGAGAGATTGAGGGAATGAGATAGGGCTTGGAATTGCGATCTTAATTCATTTTGCAATTGAATTAATTGTTACAATTTAACAATATATACACATTAAACGCAAAATAGCATCCAGTGGACTGGGCCTACCTTTGTTTAAAAAAAAAAAAAGAAGAGGTCCAACCAAAAGAAGAGGCCCATAATTAAAAAAAAGAAAAAAAACTCAATCCAATTGCCTGTCATCTTCCAAATTCCTCCTTGCGCGGTGCCTGAACTTCAATTTTCAAGCTTCCTCCTTGGCTTTGGCTATCATTGCCACTGGGTATGTTTTCTTTTGGGCCTGGTCATTTAAGGTAAAAAGGCCCACATGCCACAACATAAGCCCAAACTTAAAAAAAATAGAAACGTTACCTCGCATCCCATCGTCGCCTCTCGGGTACGGTTTCCTTCTTCCTTCATTCTACTGTAATGGTGGGTCCCAGCAAGTGCGACCGCACCCCATCATTGGGTGCTGGGTCCGTCATTGAGTTCAATAGATAATAATTCTCACAATCCCTATTGCAAATAAGTGTTTTAATTTATTGTCAACTTACAATGATAAGTGTATTGGAATGTGTTGCGGAAGATCGCTCCAAGATCTTCGAATAGGTGATTGTTGAAATTTTGGCTTGAGCAAGTACCCAGGATTAAGGCGGGCAGTGGCACTCACCCGGCTATGATTTGGTTTACCAGAGGCCAAAACTTTGCCCTAAGAGATAGTCCGATTTTGTATTGGGTGATTACCGATGCCAATTTTTTGACTGTTTGGGTTTGAAATCCTAATCCCTTTTTTGGCGCCTTTTCATGAAAAAACTCACATTTTCATGAACTTCGAGTCCTTTTCGTGGTGTATGGATGATAATTTATAAATAGGAGATTCAAGAGATCATTCCATATAGAAAGAATCTTCATCAAAGTTTATATATATATATGCCTTGAGTCCTTTTAAGTATCAAAATCAATTCCAGGGGAGGGAAATTTAGTTTGAAGATAACGATTATGCGTTCAAACCATTTTCAGTGTTGGTCATTTTTTCTTTGATTTCTCTTCTCCATTCCTTTTGTTAGGATCACGTTTTTCTAACAATAAATAATAATATAAATAGTTAACACACAAGCAACAAGAAACAAAACAACCATGTACAATATATTTCGGGAGTCATGAACGTTAGTGCATCTATATACCATTGTAGATCAAGAAATGGCATCCCATAAAGAGCTGGAGAAAACACATCGGTGAAGTCTGCACTTGGAATCTGAATATATCCCTTAGCCACAAGTCTTGGCTTATATGTGACATCTTCAGCCCCTAGTGTACCTTCCTTTCTTTTGAACACCCACTTACTACGAACAAACTTCTTCTCTTTAGGTAATATCACCAAGTCCCACGTGTCATATATACGTAGTGACTCCGTCTCTTCCTGCATGAAAATCATTCATCTACTAAAATCATTACAGCCAACTACTTCTGAGTATGTAGTAGACTCTTTGCCGGAATCAATATTTTCAGCCACATTTAATGCATATGTTACCAAGTCAGCTTCAACATACATTTGTGGATGTTTAATTACTCTCCTAGGTCTTTCCTTCGCAATAGAATATTGTGGTACCGCTGGTTGTGGTAGAGAGGTACTCTTCTTCTCTTCTATACTAGACCGAGTGTTCACGAAAATATCATTCGATTAAAAATCANGGTACTCTTCTTCTCTTCTATACTAGACCGAGTGTTCACGAAAATATCATTCGATTAAAAATCATCGCAAATGTACGGTTCGTTAACAAGTAATAAAGTGGATTTGAGTCCAATTATCATTCAATGGAGATTGATTTAGTTCAATTTTAATTATCATGACTTTAACCGAAATAATAATAATGTGATGTGTTTGTTTGTGAAAAGATTATAACTAAAATAATATACTTTTGTAATTATGAGTGGATTAACTAAGTTAACTGCAAATTATACTAAATGCAAGTTGACGTGTTCTAATGGATGACAAGCGCACTAGGATCCCGAATTATTATGTAATAATTCTTTTTAACTATAGTTCGACACTTTAGCAATACGATTGGATTTTGACGAATCAATGTTTCTATTATGTTCAACAATCTCTCTCGAGTAATGTTAAATCTATTTATTCACATAGAGTATAACGATATATTTCTATCCTTTATCGGACCCTATAACAATTTACACAATGTCGATTCTATTTTCCTTCTTTCGAATGCATAAAATAAGCCACCAAATTTATTCAACTACCATGCACAATAATTGTATAGAAATGATAATCAAATCATTCAAAATCCAAAAACTTATTTTCAATGTCAAATATGTAGAATAAAAGATTAAGAACTCATATACAAGGTTCATCGCTCCCCTAGTACAAACAAATCTAGCCAAATATGATATTGAGAAGAGAAAAAGAATTTTATAGAGTAGACAACACCCAAATTATGAATTTTGATTGGATCTTGATTTCGTGGAGTCTCTCATGATGTTTCTTTCCGTCTTATATGCTCTCCAATGAGTTCTTATGTAAGGTAATGTGTTTTTGGACTGCTATAGGTCTTAAAACCGCAATATTATTTCCATAAAAGTTGGAGTCATATAAGGAAACTAGAAATTCTCCTTCGAAAATATAATGTGCTATAGCTTAGTACAATCACATGCTATAGCATAGTTCAACCAATTTCAACTCTGGAATTCCTTGGACCCCACCATGTGACCACGTGGTTAAACATGCTAGTGACAACATAACATGAAGAATAATCCCCTTTTTGGGTTTTAGTCCTCGAACTTTGTTTTCTCGTTTCTTGATACCTTTTCCTGCTTCTTTTTCTTCCAATACTTTATTCATTCGCTCAATTGGTCTTCGAATATTTCACATGTTCATTTTTTTCTTTCGGATAATTTTTTTTTGGCTATTTACACTTTGGTCCCTGAAACTTTGATTTTCTTACATTTTAGTCATTTTTCGCTTATTTCTCCTAAATTCCACCATATTTATAATGTTATCCTACAAAATATAATTTGTACAGAATTAAGACATATTCCAATATATTTACCAATAATTATCCATGTTTTGTAGCCTATATAAGTATGTAAAACACACTTATCACTAAATTGTAGATTTTAGTTTAGATCCCGAACCGTTTTCCAACTCCACCCGAGTGCTTAGATCTATCTGAGTTGTCTCACCAGAATCCTTTTGAGGTAAATTTTGAACCATAGCAAGTTCATCAAATACTACATCTCTACTGATCACCACCTTACAAGTTTCTGGACGTCAAAGCTTATATTCATTCACACTAGATTTATAACTTAGAAAAAAGATACATTTTCTAGACCTTAGTTCCTACTTTTCATTATCTACATGAACAAAAGAAAGGCACCCAAATATTCTCAAATCTAAGTAATTTGGAGGTTTCTTCAGGAGTCTTTTCCCCAATAGCAATTGAGGGTAACGGTTGATAATGAAACAAGATGTAGAAGCAACTTTAGCCCAAAATATCTTTGGCAACTTAGGATTAGAAAGCATACACCTGACATTTTCCATCATTGTTGTATCATCATTTCTACCACACCATTCTATTGTAGAGTATAACACACTATCAAGTGTCTCAGAATCTCTTTGCCTTATAGAAATAATTGAATTCATTAGAACAAAATACCAAACCATTATCTGTGTAGAGATGTCTCAAATGCCTTCCAGTCTGTTGTTCAATCATTGTCTTCTATTTTTTGAAAGTTGCAAACACATCACTCTTCAGCTTCAAGAAGAAAATCCATAATTTTTTTGGAGAAGTCATCAATTATTATTAACAAATAATAAGCACCTCTCCTTAAAGGTACCCTAACTAATCCCCAGAAATCCAAATGGATGTAATAAAGTGTTCCTTTCGATCTGTGACTCTCTTTCATGAATCTAACCCTTTTATGCTTTCCCAAAAAAAAAAAAAAAACACATTGCTCACATAACTTCAATTTATTGGTATTTTGCCCATCAAGAAGTCCTCTTCTGCTCAATTCAGCCATCCCTTGTTCACTCATATGCCCTAAACGCATACGCCATAATTTGGTAACTTCTACACCTCCCAAGGAAGAAGTGATGACAACTTCATTCCTTGTAAATGTGGATCTCTTCAATACACATAACCGGGTTGAGCCTCTTTGTCCTTTTAGCGCAACAAGAGCACATTTGTTGACTTTTATAACTCCACCTTCACCAGTGTACTTGTACCCCTTAGCATCATGGATACTCAAGAAAATAAGATTCATTTTCAAGCCTGGAGCATGCCTCATATCTTTAAATATGTTGATAGCCCAGTCGAACATTCTAATCCTGACTAATCCAATTTCAACTATTTTGCAAGATGCATTATTTATCATTATCACATCACATCTCGAAACTACCTCATATATAGTAAACTAGTCTCTATTGGGACACATGGAATCTAAAAGTTGAATTAAGAATCCAATCCACAGAAGGATTGGAAACACCGTAAAAATTCATTAGTAGTTCTCCATCACTTTGACTATCTTCGGCAACACTGACTTATCTTGTATCTTCAGGTTATTTTCCCTTTTCTTTATTAGTAGTCATCCTCCAATTCTTTAATTTGTAGCAGTCAGCTCTAATATGTCCATTCTTTTAGCAAAAGTGACATGTTTTCTCTTTATGTGGCGACTTCGATCTGCCCCTCATATTACCACCAATATTCCTATAGAGAATAGTGTTTCTAAAAGTCATATATGAAGCTGGCAGTGAACAAAATAATATTAATACAAGATCTTTCTCATCATATTAAACTTTCATAGTCTCAAGATCAAGTGTTGCTTCAAGTGTAACTTACCGGTCAAACTCTTTGTCATACAAAGCTGCTCCAATTAAAATCACAAAACAGTAACACTATTCTCCTTAAAAATATCCTGAAAAATTTTATTTGATAAATGGAGATGAATTTATGACACGACTTTTCGAACCCTATGTTGCTTTTCTTCTTATGTCCAAGTAGAAGAAATTTAATAAAACCTTAGCAGGGCATCGTCCAAATCCATTTGTATGAGCGCGACTTGTATCTTAACCAACCATAGCGAAAATTCGTGTTAAGATCCAATAGGGAAATATTATATTTCATCGCTACCATGTGAAAAATCAACCTTTCTCTTATACCAGTTTGTTATGATTGAAACGAGATAATTGCAAGATGAAATAAAGCAAGCACAAATAAGAACACCAAGATTTTACATGGAACCCAAGATAGGAAAAAATCACGAGCAAAATAGGAGAATTCTCCAAATCAAGATCAATGATTGTTGTTACAAGATTTCATGAACTCACAACCAAATCACCCAAACACCAATTCCCTTTCAATCAAACACCAATTGTTAATAGAATTTGGGTCACAACTCAACTGAAAAGAGAAAATGAAAATGATGTTATTAATTTCTTCTGATGAGCAACTTTACTAGTTAATTAAAAGATTGACTTATTATTTAGTATCTTGACCATGGGCGGACATAGGGGGTGGCTTGGGGGGTCACGTGACCCCCCAACATTGCTCCTCCCTTTTTTTCACCATTAAATTTTCTATTTTTTGTTTCAATTTTCGAAGTCATTATGGGATGTGAAACGAAATTAAAATATTACATTCTTAATACCATTTCGAAGTACTCAGGGTCTAGTTTTCTACATTGTTAATGGTGTACGAAATGATCAATCGTAGCAAATGTTACGACTTATCAAAGTAGGCCGTTCAAAATTAGTATTTCGAAAATTTCGATAACATGCTAACTTTAAAAATTCTCCAACGATCGTACGCTAATCGAATCTACAAATTGCTTATGTTATCTCAAAATTTATGTCGAGAACTACATTATAGGCATATCTAATAGTCCAAACATATATCGAAAATAGTTAAAGATGTGTTAAACGTGAGTTTTTTAAAAAATTCAATTATTTTATTAACATTTTATTAGGAGATTTTATATGGAATATGACATAGATTTTTTTTTTCGAAATTTTACATCCGAAAAAGTCATATCTAATGTAAATTTTCGAACGCAAAATTACATGGGATATGATTTTTTTGGACATCAATTTTCGATTGAAAATTTTCTCCCAACTTTTTTGCAAGTTCGATTGTGCCCCCTAACTTTAAACTTTTGCGTCCGCCCTTGATCTTGGCCAGGCTCTCAAAACTTTGAAAGCACTAACAAAAATCTTCTTTTTCTTTATGTAGCATGCACAATTTACAATTGGCCAATCAAGCAAATTTTCTGCTGCCTTCTGGTACCCTATTGATGGAAATCCATGGCAAGGTTCGGGGCATTATACTTAGGGATGGGCATGGGTATGGGTATGGGTATGGGTTGGGTTGGTTCGATTTTTGCATCAACCCAGACCCAACCTAACTTGATCAATTTGATCATAATTTAACACAATCCAACCTGTGTAAAGGTTGAAACCTAACTCAATCCAACCCAATCAAGTATCGGTCGGGTTGGGTTGAGTTGGTCGATTCGGGACAATTTGTCAACAAAGATTAAAGTATGTGGGTTGAGTTGGACGGATTTATATTGACTCATGACTTATTTAGCCCATGTTTGGTCGGGATTAAAATCTGATTTTAATCCAAGTCAGAGTCAAACAGTCATTATTAATCTCATATTTCATGGATCACACAATTTTTCAACCACACATTTCAAATTTTTTTTTTTTATCACAATCTACTAAAAATCTAATTTTAATCCCCACCAAACACTCACATAATATTAGGTCTCTATCGTTGCAATGACCAAAAAATCTGAATTATTTTGGCACTTTATGCTCGGAAATATTAGGTCTCTTTCGTCTCAAGAAATGTTTTTGGCAATTAAAATATTTGTGTGTTGAATGTGTATTTGCTTATACTATTTTTGACAATTAAAATATTTTTGTGTTGAATGTGTATTTGCTTATACTATTTTTTCGTAAAATGTATTCTATCCAAGTCTTATAATATTATTCTAAGATTTTCCATGTCTTGTGCCATATTCAAGACTTCTCGTTATTGCGTTTGCGTATATAGAACCTAGTTAATTAGTAGTATATAATTTGTGCATGGTTTCTTCAAACTTTTCAACTATTGTACAAAATTTCTCCAACAAGAATTGACATTTTAATCTAGATTTTTCTGAATATTGTAGATCTTGAAGGTTCTGTGAAGAAATAGAGTGACTCAATTTCGTCTAACACTTGTAAAGTTCTTAAATATATCAGATTGGGTTGTGAGGATTTATTCGGTTTTTATGAGTTAACCCATAACCCGACCCAATCCGACCTGCCTACACAACCAACCCACCTAACCCATGTAAAAACAACAAAAAAATTGATCCAAACTGATTGGGTTGGTTCAGTTTGGGCGGTTTTGGCGGGTTCTATTGAGTTTTGCCCACCCCTAATTATATTGTTAGCTGTGATTGGGTACCGTCTGACGTAACTCTCGATTCCTCTACACACTCAAAGTAGCATCTGGGAGCTCTTGGGATCAGGGTTGGACCCATAATTTTTATATTGTAGGGTTAAAAATTAAAATGTAAGTTTTTTTAAACAACATAATATTGACGAAAATAAATCAATAAACTATTACAATTGTAGCCTATATATTTTGACAATTTGAAAATGTGGTATAATTACATCATTGTCAAATGAATTTTGCTACTTGTATAGTTTTGTTTACCACCTTATTGACAAATGCTGAGCTGACGACGACAAGTAAATCAAATTGAATGTAGAGAGTAAATGAATTGAAATAAAGTTCAAATTTAATCTTAGAAGTAAATGAAATGCAAATGTAATTCGGAAGTAATTCAAATTACCTTTAATATGTAACGATCATGAATTTTTGACGCCATACTCTACGTAAAATTTTCTAATAAAATGATATCAATTATATTGAAAAATTTGCAAAAATAATAGAAGTTAATTAAATAATTGAAAATTTTAAAGAAAAGACGAGCTAGACACCTATTTTTTGAGACGTGCGATTAACTATTTTCGATTATTCCTTTGGACCATTCGATAAGACTATGACGTAGTTCTCGAAACAATCTTGCAAACAACATCTTGGTAGATGTCTATAGGATATTCTTCCAAACTTGCCAGTTTTGTTGTTGTCTGTTCACGAAAATATGTTTCGAATTTAAATCACCTCAAGTGTACGGTTCGTTAACAAGTAATAAAGTGGAAATCCTAGAATTTCGAGTATTGTTCCCACGAGGATTGATTTAACTTGATTTCTATTACCGAAACCTTAACCGAATCTATCAAACTCAAGATGGTTGATGATTTGAGTTTTATAACTAACTATGATTAAAATGCANACAAGTAATAAAGTGGAAATCCTAGAATTTCGAGTATTGTTCCCACGAGGATTGATTTAACTTGATTTCTATTACCGAAACCTTAACCGAATCTATCAAACTCAAGATGGTTGATGATTTGAGTTTTATAACTAACTATGATTAAAATGCAATTTAAACTAAAGTTACTAAATAATTGCAAAATGAATTTGAATGCAAAAGTTCGAATGAAATTAATGTATGAAAAAGCGTACTAGGATCCCGAATCACCAAGCAAGTTCACTTTTAATCCCTAATTTACAATTTGATAACACGATGAATTGGTTGAAAAATCAATGTTTCTAACTTATCCAACAATCTCTTTCGAGTAGAATTGAACCTATTCTAGCATACCATTTGACTATATTTCTATGACAAATGCAATATACAAGAATGCATGACATTTTGTAAACACTT
>CAIGRS010172649.1:0-34661 GCA_903798395.1 Fraxinus floribunda | reverse complement strand
AATCCGCTTCTCTTACGGAAGAAAGTTCATCTAATGGAAAAGGGAACTTTGAGAAGTGGGATCGCTCAAATCGCATGAGTCTAATGATCATTAAGCGCGTCATTCTAGAAGCCTTTGGAGGTACAGTATCTAAAAAAGTATTGGATTGTGTACAAGGCAAGATTGTTTTAAAAGCGTGTAGAAGCCTTTAAAAAGCGTGTTGTGATCAATCATCACTATTTGTTGCCCACACGTGGTGTTCAGGCACGTCCACTTTAAGCATTTTGGCAGAGAATCTTATTTTATTTTTTGGTTTAATTTTATCGAAGGTCTCGAAGTTTTGAACCTTGTGATAATGGTTCTAAATCTTTGGTTTTTAGCACTCGGAGTCTCAAATCTTTTAAACCACGGCGTCTGAAGTCCTTTTATGACGGAAATTATCAGTTTAATTGTTAAAATATCAATTTTTGAGTAAAAATTTCAATTTCTTTTTTCTTTTCCTTATTTTTTTGTGTTTTTGTTTTTGAGTTTTTTTATTGTTTTCTTTACTTATTTGTTTCAAATCAATTTGAGGAAAATTTCCACCACAAAAGGACATCGAGCACATGTGTTTGAAATGTTTAGGATCTCGAGTGCTAAAGTTTAAACATTCAAGTCTCCATTATAACAAAGTTCAAAAGTTCGGACCCTCAATACAATTTACCCTTCTTCTTTTTTGGTCACGCCATTTGTTGTTTAAGCCCAGGTTTGGTGCATATTTTGTAGTCAAGAATGCATTATTTTTTTTGATGTGACGAGAAATATGTGGTTGAAAAATAATAAAAAAAATTTGATGTGCTGGAAAATATTATTTTTCCGACTTTCCCAACGACTACAACCTACCACATTTCTGACTTTC
Source organism: Fraxinus floribunda (assembly GCA_903798395.1). Taxonomy (NCBI): domain Eukaryota; kingdom Viridiplantae; phylum Streptophyta; class Magnoliopsida; order Lamiales; family Oleaceae; genus Fraxinus; species Fraxinus floribunda. Next base: position 33,784 of record CAIGRS010172649.1, on the reverse strand, counting down.
CCCACCTTTTTCGGTTTTTCCCCTTAAACATCATTTCAGCTTCCCCCTTCCCTTTAGATTCCCTTGGATTTTTACCCCCAACATTATTTTTGCTCTTAAGATGAATAAAAAATTATTTTTTACTGAAAAATAAGGACTAATATAAAAACTATTTTAATTGACTGTTTTCAATGTTTATTCACCGAACAAAAATTATTAATTAGAAGATAGCATTTAAATTTATTTATTTATTTTTACAATGTTGAAAGAGTCTGATGAAGTATTTTTTTTTTTCAGTATGTTATTAAAAAATAAATTTATTTATTTAATGTTAAAATTTAGGAAAAGATGATAATAAATTTTATAAACCCCACATAGAAAGAAAAACATCTTTTAATTAGAAAATGGAATGCAAAATTTTACATTAGACAATATAGGATGAAATTTGTTATTTCGATGTATAGTAATTTTTTCTGTTCAACTGACGTCTTTGTAAATTTTCTAGCAAAGAGTTCTTTTCGTAATTATTATACAAAATATTGAATGAAATAATATACCTTATATACAGGCGTATATTTAAACTTTCCTATTTATAAATAAAATTATTAAAAGCGAATCCTTAATTTTTTACAACTTTGCTACTTGTACATCGGGATGTACACCCCCCTCACAGGGGGGTGTGACCCGCTTAAATTTAAAAATAAAAATGCAGTGGGTCCCACCCCCCTCCCCCCATGTGAGGGGGATGAAGCCCATTATGTACAAAAGTTAATGTACAACTAGAATTTTTCAATTTTTTAATATATGAATTTATTATACTAAACCATACCATCATCCATAAATTTAGAAGAATGTATTTTGGAATAATAGATTGATGGAGAATGTGTGGTTGAAAAAGAGAAATTTTTTTTTGATGTGATGAAAAATATTATTTTATAGAAGAATGTGTGGTTAAAAATGAATAGAAGAACTAAAATAAAAATTTTAATGTGTACCAAACAGAGCATAGCATTATTCAAAATTTTTAAAATACGAATTTGTTATACCAAACCATACCATCACCCATAGAGGGTGAAATAAGCAAAAAGTAAAGAACCAACACGATACAACTTTCAAAGCACCCTTTACACCGTCATATGGACCGGAGAGGCAAGAACTCATCTAACACTGCGGGGTAAAGTTAGAAGGGTTGTGCTATATGTACCAACTTTTTCACATAATCTTTTAACTATTCGACACGTGGCGACCCCCTATTGTCATGTAAAATTTTTTGTACAAATAGATTTTTCCAAGTTAGAAATAGTGCTTAAACCTGGTTGAAGTGTCCAAAGAACTCGCTCGGTGAGAGTATGGATCGGGTTGATTGTCTTGATTGGCGAATTTGTTCAATCTGTTAAGTTCAATATCAACAGTTATGCTGGTATTTAATTATCGAACTTTTTTTTATTAGAAAAGAAGTAAGAATCGGGTCGACCCGATTGATGGGGTTGTGCTTAAGAAGTAAAAAGACTTTTGACACCTCTAATCGAGTACAAGGCAAGATTGTTTTAAAAGCGTATAAGAATCCTTTAAAAAGCGTGTTTGATCAATCATCACTATTTGTTGCCCACACGTGGTGTTCAGGCACGTCCACTTTAAGCATTTTGGCAGAGAATCTTATTTTATTTTTTGGTTTAATTTCATCGAAGGTCTCGAACTTTTGAACCTTGTGATGATGGTTCTGAATCTTTGGTTTTTAGCACTCGGAGTCTCAAATCTTTTAAACCACTGCGTCTGAAGTCCTTTTATGACGGAAATTGTCAGCTCAATTGTTAAAATATCAATTTCATTTTTCCTTTTCCTTATTTTTTCGAGTTTTTGTTTTCGAGTTTTTTATTGTTTTAACTTTTTTTTTTAAATCAATTCGAGGAAAAATTCCATTACAAAAGGACATCGAGCACATGTGTTTGAAATATTTAGGATCTCGAGTGCTAAAGTTTAAAGATTCAAGTCTCCATTATAACAAGGTTCTAAAGTTCGGACCCTCAATACAATTTACCCTTCTTCTTTTTGGGTCACGACATTTGTTGTTTAAGCCCAGGTTTGGTGTACATTTTGTAGTCAAGAATGCATTATTTTTATTTTATTTTGATGTGATGAAGAATGTGTTGTTGAAAATGAATGAATATTTTTTCATTATCATTCTTCTACTCATTTTCAACCACACATTCTTCAATAAAATAATATTTTTCGTCACATCAATAATTTTTCCTTCTTTTTCAACCACATATTCTTTATCACATCACTTCAAAAAAATGCATTCTCCCATTTTAATATGCACTAAACACACTCTAAATGTAAATTTACAATTTACAATATTTTCATTTTTTTTTATCATATATTCTAAAAAAAAATCAAAAAATCTATTATAAGGCCCCCGTTCAATAGAGATTAAAATTGAAAATTAGGCGTTATTGGGTCACACTCGTCTAATAAAAGTCAACAACAACAACAACTAATTTCTCAATTTTAATTCGATTTTAATCTAACAAATCTCAATAGAACGGCCATTTTAACAATTTGTTCAACTCTTTTGCAATTATCGTTTAAATTTAGGAGGGCCCACAATGATCCTTTTGTCTCCCTTGTTAGGCATTAACCAACAAAAATAACATCAATTGCATACCTACGTCCACAAAGTTACAAGATTACCTAACATTGTTTTTTGTTTCACATTTAAAATTCAAAATCAAGAATGACGACCACCGCAATAAAGCAAAAGGTGTGTGGGTCTTGGTCAATTTGCACTATCAACCCATTTGTTTAATACTCATGTTGCGTCTTAGTGTTCGACCTATTTTTTTTATACAATCATTTCATCATCTTTGAATTTTATAACGTTGATAAAGCATCTGATCTTGTATATACGTAAGCATAATCGTACGAGAACAAGAACAAGAACAAGAATGGCTATATCTTCAGACGGCCACGACGTTTGTACATATTATCTTATATTCATGAATCGTGATATCGAGAAGATTACTAACAAGTAAATGAGGCTATAAAATTAAGAGAGGTTAGGACGAAGTTCTTAAAAAATAGTTTGGCACCCAATGGTGTAATTTTTTATTTAAAAAGTGTAAAAATTGCTATAAAAATGTGCAATAAGAGAGAATCAACATTGATCTTTTAGTACACACGAAAACTACCCAATTCCATGGCTGCACTTTTCTATATCTTCTTAACCATCTCCCTACTCTTTTCTTCCATCTCCGGCGAACTGCAGAATGGTTTTCCGGCAGAAATCGATGCTAAGATGCTCGGATTTCGCAAGGAAAAACTCACCCATTTCCGAGTATATTGGCACGACATTGTAAGTGGGCAAAAACCCACTTCAATCCCAATCGTTAGACCACCTTCAAATGTTCCAGCACCCAACGGTTTCGGCATAGTAACTATGATTGACAATCCACTAACAGAAGGCCCAGAATTGAAGTCCAAATTGGTTGGAAGAGCACAAGGGTTTTACGCTTTGGCTTCGCAAGAAGAAACAGGGCTTTTGATGACAATGAATTTTGTATTTGTTGAGGGGAAATACAATGGAAGTACGATTACAGTAATGGGGAGGAATGCAGTTTTCAATAAAGTGAGGGAGATGTCGGTGGTCGGAGGAAGTGGGCTTTTCCGATTTGCTCGCGGCTATGTTCAGGCAAGAACACATTCGTTTGATCTCAAGACCGGAGATGCTAATGTTGAGTATAATGTCTACGTGCTTCATTATTGATTCTTAAACCGGTTTTTTTTTTTTTGTGCGACAGTAAGCTAGAAAAAAGTTACTTGTAAGCCGGGGAGAATATGTTGTAATTTCTTGCTAGCTTTTAATAATTATATGTATTGAATCGATGTAACTTGTTTGCATCATCCCATAGATGCTGCTGGTCGGGAATAATTCACCTTTAAAAATGACATCGACTTCGAACTACTCGAAGTAGCAGTAGCACTCTCCATGTTTCCATTTATAACCAAAATCATCCCATTGATTCTCGGACAGATTTAACCCATGTTTGGTGGAGATTAAAACAAAATTTTTAATGGATTTTTATAAGAGATATGTTGATGAAATGTGTAATTAAAAAAGTCTAAATCAGATTAAATATGTGATTAAAGTTAATTATTAACTTTATTTTAAATTAAAATTTTAATTTTTTTTTAAAAAAAGTTGAATTCCAACCTTGAGGACCCCCCACCGTCTCGCCCCTAGAGCATCGTGGATTGATGTGCTTCAGCAAGTCAGGGTACAAGAGCTGCCATACTGGTGATCATAAAGAGTCCAATTTCAAACATTGTTAGAGCAGGAATCGAATTCTCACACTGCGACTGCCAGCTCAATTGAGACTACCTCACTCATGTCCTTTGCACCACTAAGTTATGCCTCGGGGGGCTAAAAAAAATCAATTTTAATTTTAATTCCTACTAAATGTGAAGAGAGTGGTTCACTATAATTTTAAAAAATCAATTTTGTATAAAGATTTAAATTTTATAATTTTGCCCTGATATTGCAACTTGGTTGCATTTTCTAAAATTCATATTTAATTATACACCCTTCCAATAAAATAATATTGCAAGTAAAATGAATTTTTATTTAAAAAAATCTCCATCAAACGAGGTTATATATCATAGGGAAAAAATGACAGGAATTCAAATGTTATCTCACATGGGGGTGGGTCCCATGTGAGTTTTATATTCAAAAAAAAAAAAAACAAAAACCACCTACCCCCTATTGTTAGTATTCTGACAAATGCCTGACAAAAAAATCATGTACCTATAGAAGAGCTCTATGAGGTATCTTCAAAAGAATATTAGCCTCTCTTTGATTTAGTTAGAAATCATATTTTTAAGAAAGTTTGATTAAAAATGTGAAATTGTGAGGTGTCATGAAATATGTGATTATAAATGAGTTTGGGGAAAAATAATTTTTTAAAAATGAAGACCAAACACAAACTTAGCCCCTGTTTGGCGTCCCTTTCTTTTTTTTTTTTTTTGAAAACATTGTTTTGAATAGTGATTTTTTTAAAAATTTGTAGTTAAAAAGTAGGAAAAAAATTTGACTTTACGTTTATAATATTTTATTGTGTGAATATGTTTGAATATAAATATATAAGAAAAAAGAATTTTGAAAGAATGAAAAACAAACAGGAGCTTAATATTATCTTATAGCCTAATGGTAAAACTATAAAATTAAGGTTGGGAGACTCGCGTTCAAATTTCATTTGCCATGTTATAGATAGTTAACACTAAGCGATTGGGTTTTACTTTTCTTGACTGAGTTTTTAAATATCAAATACCCCCGTCTCCACGAGATGTCACTATGTTGTTGACTACTTTAAATGATGTAGGTCAACGTAGCATCATCAGTGCTGTAACATACTGTCAACAACCTTAATTTCCCACAAGCTAAAAACCTTAGATTTGCCCCTTCTTGTAAGGTAGAACGATCAATGTCCTCATAAATTCGCAAAACAAGTCTTCAATATTTAGAAGTAACCCTTACTTTTAGCATGGAGAAATTTGATTGTTAGGGCCACCAATACACACACATGTACTTGACACTTGTGGAATATATTGCTTGAATAAATTGCTTTGGATTATTGATCACAAATTGCTGTAGTCCAAATTAATAATTACCACATGGCTGTTTCTGAATATGACTTTTATGTCTATGGAATCGACTACTTTCATGTCATGACTCCATTTCAACTACTATCGTATCAAGCTTCAGATTTTTCAAGAAAGCGATAAAGGTAGGTAACATTTATGACTTCCAAATAATATTCCACCTTGCATCATTATATTCAAACTTTTTCTAAGCCCTTGGCTGGCCTTCATTAAAAAATTTCTTTCTTAATAATAACCTCACACGTACAAATCTAAAACTTTATATTATTTTTCAAATTTCAACCACACATAGAGATGGCAATGGGGGCGGGTATGGGACGGGTCGGCTATTCCCACCCTCGTCCCGTCAAGTATTTTTGTTACCTTGCATTGCCTTGCCCCATCTCCATATCCGGTAAAGCGGGACAAGACGGGAGCGGGGTCCCCATTTATCGCTCTATTTATTTTTTCTTTATTTTAATATATACTCTTTTTTTATCTTTAGTTAGTAAATATTATTAATTTTTTACTAATTTGTTAAAAACAATTTATGTTCTCTTTAAAAATGAAGATAAATTTAATTTTAAACAAGGCAAAAACTATGTTTCCCATACTCGCTTCGAGGTAGTAACTCTCGTCTCATCTGCATCCGCGTCCCCATCCCATTTATCCAATTAGGCGGAGAATCCCTGCCCCATTCAGGATGGGGTTTCACGAGTATCTGGTTGAACGAGTTTTTTTGTCATCCATAACCACACATTCCCTAATCAATTACTATTCCAAAATTTATAAACTCTCCAAAATAGGAGCCAAACAATGATTAAATTATTACTCATACCCCACAATTAGGTCTTATTATTTATTTATTTCAAAAATTCATTTTCAACTACATTCTTAAATAAAATGATTTTACACGTAAAATGAAAAAATTTCCTTCCTTTTTAACTACACATTTTCCCAATATCATCACCATTCTAAAATGCATTTTTTTCCTACAAAATGGGGCTCAAATAAGAGCTTAACATTCTCATGTCCAACAACATCGGGACACTAATAGATTAAGAATAAGATATTCCAAATATTTTTTTCTCACAAGTTGAACTAGTACTAAAATTGAAATTAAGATACGGAATTTTCCATATTAGAAATGAACTTAGACGAGAATAACAAATAGATTAACCAATAAAATCAGTTAATATTTGCCTGATTACAATTTATAATTCCATTATTATTACATAAAAAGAGCACTTAAAGCTACAATACAAATGTAGAGTTACAACTCTGTGTAATTGAGTTTGCCAAAGAATTGAAGCATAACTAATTGACTTCAATAAATAATCATAATGGTTACAAATAAACCTCGGGAGAAGTAGCATCAGCAATCTTTGGGAATTCATCAGGAAGGGTGAATAAAGGTTCATCTCCTGATAATCCTTTCAATGCCAAAGCCAATGAGTAACCTAATGCTCGAGCTACCGGTACAGCCACAGCATTCCCAACTTGAATATATCTGACAAATGTTTCAAAAAGGAAAAGAATAAGAGCCTGTTCGACAACCATTTTGATTAAAAAAAAGAAGATTTTTAGGAGAATGTATGGTTAAAAAGTAAGAAAAGTCTTTGATATACGTGTAAAATATTTTATTGTGTGAATGTGTAGTTAAAAATGGTTCTATAGCAAACTATAAAATAAATTAAAAAGAGTCAAACAGACACTAAGTAATGTACAAATGGTTGGAGAAAATTTCAAAATGGAGAAAAATTGTTATCGATAAAAAATTACTAGGTAGATACCTTTCTTTTATAGGGCCAAGAAGTTTATAGTAATCTGGAAAACCTTGTAAACGAGCATTTTCACGGATTGTAAGAACTCTATCTTGAACAGGATGCACAATCGTCTAAAGCACAGAAGTTTATGTTATGAAGTTATACAACGGAAAACCAACAAATCGGTATATTTTAATCTATACATTTAAATGACGAGGGAGTTACCTGGTTATGAGGTTCAGCCCTAGTAACCACAGTTGGAACAGTCTCATCCCACCACAACCGCCCAAATGGCCTGTAAGAATTGAAAACATGAGATCCTTATTTCATATAATAAGCACTTACATTATGCAAACAAAAGAAAGAGGTTGTCGTACTTGGATGATGTTCCACGTACAAAAGTCATTGCATAATCAGGAACCTAACAGTTTTAAATATGCATTATATATAGCAGTCAAGAGGATGATAATATAGTAGAAAGCATTTCAGAGGGAACATACCAAAGGCTTCCCAGAAGGCAGCTTTACTCTTTCTACATCAGGATCAAATTCAACTTTGTTATCAGCACGAACTCTAACGCCTGGCAGATCCCTAAAGTTTGCACCCTGAAACCATGAAGGTAAATATTTTGGAATCCAAAGGGCAGAATAAATAATTGCAGTATGCTGTTTGGAATACAAAAATCCGGGTTCTACAAGATAAATTACCTTTCTCTTAGGAATCCGACACACGCGTTGGTGATCATCCTGGTTTAATAGATAGGGCCGATGATCATACAAGTTATGCTCAGACACCTTAGAGTTAAACACCAAGCAGCCGGGCATCTCTACATTGCAAAGAAATTTTTTTAACTTGAGGCAGTAAGAGTTGTCCTGCTTTCATTAATATGTAAACATTCAAAACGAAGGATCTGTACAAACATTACTGATCATTAGGCAAAATAAAAAACAGTCCGTCTAAAATGACTCACATAATCCATTAATTCAACTTAGTTTTTTAATGAAAAACATAATATAAGTTAGCTGGGTGAATGAAAACTTAACCAGTGAGTTTAAAGGAAATGTTAATAAAAAGGGATGTTCACACATACGGCTGGTGCAATACTAAACTAGACTGAAATTTATATCCTTAAGACTGTAACTTTCTTATATCTCAAATGTGTCCACAATGTAACAATGTATCCACCAACATATGGGCAACGTGTCCAACCGTACGAAACTAAAAAATAATTTGGACATGGCGTCCTATGTTTCCAACACTTGTCAGAGATGTGTCAGTGTTGGACACCGACTCACAGGCGCGGGGAGAGTGTAGGTGCATCCTAGCAACGCAGAAAAGAAAAGGGAAAGAAATTCACAATCAACAAAAATATTTGTATTTTCATTCAATGTGTCTCACAATATTCAAATTAATATTTTTCACTTTACCATTAACAATCCATTGTTTTACATTAAATAACTAACTACAATATTATGCAACTAATGGGGGTCTACATGTAAGTAAGAGTGCAAGTCCACATCTATTTTGAGTTTTAGCTTAACTCCATCTCTCTTTAATCATTGAATGGGGACATGAGTAGTGTTAGCTGTCAGCAATCAAATGAAAAACACATCTCACATGAAATTTGACCCCAAAACCAAGCAATGCTCAAGGCCACTGACTACATAATACAATTATTACTCCCTCAGTCCACTGCTAAATGGCCTTATTTCCATTATAGGATGTCCATAAATGACATTCTCTTGTAAAAAAAGCCATTCTCTTCAGAAACACTTGCAATTTAGAAACTCTTTCTGACCATTACTCATTAGTTTTCAAGGAAAACGACAAGCTGTATCCAGTAGCCACCATTTCATTTCTCATCCTAAAACCATGTCAATTCAAACATATACAGTCAACTGTGGAGGGGTGGAGTACTATGAAGTTCAGGTGCACAATATATTTAGTCAATCACAGCATACCAGACAATCAAAAGCAGTAAATCCATGGCATTCCAATTAAGAAATCCCCCTTGTAAAGCAAGAGGAAAGTTAAGTATGAATTTTCTCAGCCCTCCCTCACATTTATTTCCCCTAGTCTCATATGGAAGCATTGCCATGAACCTCAATCAGATGCAGTTATGGTAATAAATTATTATGCAATTAAGATCCTGGATAATGGATCAGAAAAGATTAACTGTAGCCATCAACATTTCAGTGATTCTAACCTAGAGAACACTGATATCAACCCAGCTTGAGAAACCATGGTGATTGAATGGCACTCAGGCTATTAAGAATGACGTTTAACTAATTTTTGAATTAACATTGCTCACCGTCCCGCCGTAATCTTATAAATCTCTGAAATTCAGTTTCTGGCTCAGAACCATAAGATATTTCGTCTCGTGCTTCGTCATTTTCAACCTGATAGATTTATGTTGATTTGATTAAAACTGATATCGCTAAAGAATTACTTAGTATAAAAAAAGAGAGAAAAGTGAATTCCACATACAGGTGGAAGGTCAGATATCGCATCCCCAAGAAAAAGTTCCCTTTTGAGGTCAATTTTAGAGCCTTCACTGTATGCAACTGTGTTTGACTGCATTTATCAGTAAATATTAGTAGTTAAAACCAACAGTCAATGCTAGAACTTCACAAGAAAAAAGAATTTTAACGAGCACTACCTCAAACTCTGTTGGAATAACCCCCCGGACAACAACATTATGTGTAGGCAATGGGTACTGGGGCAATTTCTGTCAAGAGAAGAGAAAACCAAAAATTATGAACAAAACAAGGAAAACTCAGAAACTTGATTCAAGATGATGGCTCTGCAAGTAAGAAAAAGAAACTAAAAGGACAATACTACCTCAGTTGAAAGGGCACCCCACAAGAAGACACGCATTCGGAATTGTGGGAGTCCATAAGCACCAGCTGCCATCATTCCCATCCTTGCTTGATAACCCATTCCAACAAGACAACCAATAGCATATCTCCCAAGGAAACCACCCGCAAATTTTACAATGTCAACAACATTTTCCATCAACACAAATTTTGGCTTGAGAAAGGCCACAGTGTCCATGAAAACAATTAGTTGCTTATTTTTGTCATCTTCTAAAGGATTTTCCTTGTTTCTGAAACGGTTGAACCCACTTATGCCTTGGCATGGTGGGCCACCACATATAACATCGACAGTCCCCTGAATGGCATCAGCATAAAATACTCATAAAAGAGCAATAAAAATTCAAAAGTAGCTCGAACCAGCAGAAGCTTACCGGCAAAGGCAAAATCTTTGACTTGTAGCCTCTGGAGACAAATTCCTTCAATTTTTCTTCACAAGCACTAGTAAGAAGGCATTCACCGTGAGCCAATCAAATTGAATAATAAATTATTTAAGTGCCAACTCAAGTTTGATAATAAAAATATTGTTTTTAGTCTTTACCTCAAACCTTCTAAAGGTTCATACGTGTCTTCCTCAGGCCCATAACCTTTCCAACGAATCTAATAGAAATGGAAAGAAAAAATAGCAATTGATAACAAATAATGAAGGTTTTTCCAACAACTCTTAGGAGCTATCAATACAAGATAGGATAGAATACCAGAATTAGTAAAACTAACAGAGTGATTAAGCAAGAGTCCAGAGAAAAGGCAACTATTCAACAAAGACTATAGATTTATATTATGCATGAGGGTGCAGATCCACTTAACTCGCTTTCTCAATGAATAAAGAGTCAAGACTCTTTGTTTTTCGTTATAAGCATGTGTATTCGCATAGCAACTCAAACAACAAAGCCAATACAAGTTCGATACCTTAAAATACAGTGCAGATTTTCCAGTTTTATTTGGATCACCGTAACAAATTGACAATATCTCTGCAACTTCAAAGATTTCAGATCCATTTTCATCCCCGCTGTCATCACTTTCATCATTTTCTGTGCTTTCGGGATCCCTATGTTCATGCACTGGACCACTAGTTTCTGTTGATAAATGGGAGGCACAAAGCTTCTCCCATTCCCTCAACAGGTTTAAGAAATCCTCAGCAGAATCATTTCGGACCTAAAGTACCAAGTTAAGCATGCAGAAATCAAAGTGAAAGAACGAAGATAAGAAGGTACCAACTCAAAACATCATTTCTAACCATTTCTACCTGTGTCTCCGGATGATTTAATTTGAGGCTTTCACATGCATACTCGTTAAGATCAACAGCCCATTTCTGCATCCATAAAATACATCTTTTGTCAGAGCATTATGCCATGGGTTTCAGAAATTATCAAAATTAACTACGAAAATAAAGATTCTAGATTAGCAAAGATGTAAAACTCACAGTAACAAGCTTAACGCCGCAGCTATTTGCCCCGAGGCAAAGCCCAGTAGACATTGCACCACATCCAGAGTACAAGTCCAGAAGTGTTATCTCACTGCCGTGCTCTATCACTCCATAACACTCTCCTGAACTTGATGCTACAGCAACATCAACATCACTAGAGATGGTAGAACAAGATTCACTGCTAGTTGCAGTATTATCTAGGGAATAAGAAATTAGTACAAAATTAATAAAGATATAATCCAATCCTCCAAGTCCAAATCATAAAAGCCAAAATTAGACGAATAACTTGCTCAATAACTGAAAGGAAAATTTTACCTGATTGTAATGTTACAAAAGAAGTATATGGAAGCAAGTACATTTGATCATAGTAATAGTCACACTTTGATCTCATTTCTTCCTTTACACCTGATCCAGCCTGAAATCCATTACGTGGTGTTAGATCCTAATAGAGCGCAAGAATTGTTTAATGAAATAATAAAGAAAACTTGACTTACTTTTATTGGTATATTTAAAATTTTGAGTTTCCTAACAAGACAATTCAGAGGGTTGTCATCCTTGATTTCTGAAAAGAACACGCGCTTGTCATCTATAAAGCTATCACAACATTTGATGACCTGACAAACAGAACAAAAAGCTAAACGTCAGATCTGCATTATGCCAAAAGATCCATTGCAAAACATGGATACAACTTTTCATAAGGTCTTACCGTATCATTGGCCCGATAATACCATTGTGCAGTAAAATAATTTGAGCCATCCACGGCCTCAAACATTTCTATGATCTTACAGATGAAATTGTCTTTCCCTTCGTCAGCCTAAACCATTATTGCGTGTGTTAGATGCATGCAATAGGTTTCATTATGCATGTATTTGTCAAAAGTAACATAGAGGGTGTTTGGTAGAGATTAAAATCAGGTTAAAATTGAAAAACTAATTGTTATTGTCGACTTTTATTAGACGGACGAATGAGACCAATAACAACTATATTTTCAATTTTAAATGGATTTTGAGCTATACCGAACACGCCCATAATATATTATACGACCTGTTCATGTACTTATATTTATTGTGATGCACTATCATAGTCTTTGTTCAAGATAGGCTGACGTGCAAGAAATAAAAAAAATGCAATCAACCCAAACCAGAATGTAGAAGCCAAAGTAATTTAATGTTTGGGAACTGAAATGTGTTCGGCAATACTTTTCAACTGCAGTTTGCCAAAGGAAGCACATTAGTTATTTTATTTTTTTTTAAATGTGATTAGCTTTAAAAACAAATTACCAAGATCAATGTCAACTGAAAGCAAAGTTTTGATATTCAATTGTTGAAATCAACTAGAAAAAGTAAACAAGGTTTGAAATTCAATTAAATTGGTAAATATTCTCTCTTTTATTAGGAAGCAGATAACCTCATTCAAAAAATCAAGTAGTTTCATCATCTAAATTATTGTGCCATTGTTGTGCTTTGAGTCCTTGACCATGGATTTGGAAATTGTTCCTCAAATGTCACGGCTAGGTATCATAAAGGGAAGCCCAAACAGTTCCTTAAAGAAGACTTCCACTAAACTCGCCCTGATTATGTAGCGAACAAATTATGGCAAAGTGCAGCTGGAATTTTTAGTAGTTATATATTTGTTTTATTTGCACCAAAAACATGATTTGACGGATGCAAGAAAAAGTATGTCAAACGGTGCACAAGTATTCATGAACTAAAAAGAAAAGCTTAGCTGAAAAAATGTGTGCCCAGACATGCACATGAGAAAATCTAAATTAAACACAGAAATAGTCCATGGAAGACCAAGAGAAGGATTCACCTTCACATAAGCCTCATCTTCCAGATTGTATAGTTGCCCGTCAACTTCTGCTTGCGTAAAGTGGCGTCTAGCTCGAATGACTTCCTGTATCGTCCCGAACAATAAATAATAATTTATAAGTTCACACGTTCTAAGTGTAGAATTGCACTCAAACAAACACGCAGGGAATGTGAGACAAATTTTTTTAAGAGAGAGAGGCTACATGTACATAAAATTTTACAAAACACATGGCCGCTTTCAGTTGGAGGCGGTCATGTGTCAATTATGTAAAAAATTTGATAAAATTTTATATACAACAAGTTTTTTTCCAATTTTTGATAAAAGCTTTAGGAACTTGTTGGCTAGTCAAGAGTGAATATGCTTGGCACCCACTAGATTATATAGAGTTTAGCCCCCCGTTTGAGGATCATTATTTGAAATTTCTTTTTTCTATATATTCATTTTCAATCATGTATTAATACAATAAAATATTAACACAATTTTATCTACATATTTTCCTAAAAATCACTATACAAAATATTATTTTAGCCAAATAATAGCCATCAAATAGGGGCTTAATAAATTTTGATAAAAAAGTTTTAAGTATGATTAAAAAAATGCTAAAAAATTGTGGATTTCATGAATTTATAGTTAAAATTGATAAAAATTTTATCAAACACGTTGGTGAACACATTTACACATATTTAGGAAGTGGATGCACTAGATAGAAAAATGGTCAAATCTCAAATAGAACTCAAATAGGTTAAAGTCCACATGGATCCAACTATTGAAAATTGAACTGAAATAGTTGGCTAGTTATGGTTGAGTTTAGATTACGATAACGGAACAATTTAAGTACTTACGAATTAAACTAGTTCTAGAAGAATAAAGATATCGTGAGTCGAGTCCTCATCGTATTGAAAAATTATATGTGAAGAATTTTTTTAAGACTTTCTAAGATAGAACAATAAAAATTAGCCCCTATTTGGGCTACATTTTAATGTATTTTTGGAGAAAATATATTTTGGAATAATGATATTTTTTAAGAATATGTGGTTAAAAAGGAAAGATAAGCTTTGGATTAATGTGTAATATTATTTTACTAGAAAATGCGTGATTAAAAAAAAAGGAGGAAAAAATACATTAAAATTAAAATGGAACCCAGAAAGGCTTAGTGTTTTCCTCGTGAGTGAGGTCCAACAATTCCGTTCAAGAAATATATAAAATTCATAAAATTGAACGATTTAGCTAAACAGCCAAATAGTTTAATGGAATCAGTGGCAATTAGTATGCAAAAAATATAATCAATTCTTGTTTATTGCAACATTTCTTGACCCATGTTGCAATTAGAGTTTTAAGAAGATTGCAATTATGGTTGAACTTTATAATATATGATTTTATTACTTTTAGCTTGTCCGAAGATTTTATGGGCGTGTTCGATATGATTTAAAATTCAATTAAAATTGAAAATATAATCGTTATTAGGTCTCACTTGTCTAATAAAAGTCCACAATAACGATTAATTTTTCAATTTTAATCCGATTTTAATGTTTATCGAACACGCACTATATATTAGACCAACAAGTTTTTGCTTTAATATTAATATATTCAAAATTTATTGCTGTAATGTTGCCATTTAAACCGTGATTCGAAATCCGAACCACTAAAAATTGTTTGATATGGAAAATTCTCAAAACGTTTTAATCATTTTAGTTTAAAAACTCGTTTAATTGAACAGAATTTGCACCAATTAAAAAGTAAAACATGGTAATATTCAAACACTAAACGGCTAAACCTAATAAATTTTATTCATAGTTCACTGCTCTAAATATATAGACTGCACGAGAATGTCAAGTATTTCATACCTAAACAACCGCGTGAAGAAGGAAAAAAAAAACACACACACACACACACTTTTTGCCGACAAAAGGAATGGAATGGCATCCAATTCCCACAATATACTTTTTTCTCAAATAAAAATTTTAATAGAACAAATTTACACATTACAACATATTCAGATTAACAGTGTATGCAAATTAACATAAAGACAATGTGTTTGTCAGTGTGGAAAGGATAATTACCGATGAAGCCTTGTATCGATGGGGCCAACGCTGTTGAGCTTCTTCATCGGCAACCGGCTCTCCGATAAACCGGCAAGCACCTTCCTCTTCATCTTCCTCTACCTCAATCCGACCTGTCTCCTTCACATCAAGCAATTCTGATGTATTCTCAATGTTCCCATTTTCCAGCACTTCCTCTGCTCCCTCTTCTCCTGCAATAACTCCACCAGATCCGGTCACAGAATCCAAATCCAACGCTACATCATTCTCTGGCCTGTCCGAGGCTTGTCTTCTGGATCTCTTGCTCCCCTCCACCGCCGCCGCATCTTCCTTTGCTGAGGGCAAATTCCTTTT
Organism: Fraxinus floribunda; assembly: GCA_903798395.1. Classification (NCBI taxonomy): domain Eukaryota; kingdom Viridiplantae; phylum Streptophyta; class Magnoliopsida; order Lamiales; family Oleaceae; genus Fraxinus; species Fraxinus floribunda. The sequence continues at coordinate 17,901 of CAIGRS010172649.1, read as the reverse complement.
ACTCGGCATTGCAGTATATGTATGTGTATAGACTATAGATAGAGAAAGGGAGGGAGAGATAAGGGTGCTGGGAAGATGGAGCTTGCTTGTGTGGGGTTTTAAGGGCACTGAAATTCAAAAGTTTTGAAAAGTGGAGGGAGGAAGCGGTATAGCGGAATTGTTGGGCCTAAGTGAAGTGGATTTAATAGAGGGGCTTGGATTCCGCAGAAGGGCACAAGGGTTGTTTGGTTGCGGGTTTACGAAAAGTAAGTGGATTGTTTACCACGGGAATAATCTAGCCCCCGTTTGAGCCCACATTATTTCCACAATAATGCATTTTTTATTGGGAAGTGCTAGATGTACTCATTGATTTACTACATGTTTTACATATTGTTGACGTGGCTGGATTTTTGAAAATTCAACACAGAAATAAAAATAAAAAACCCAATTAAAAGGAGCCAAAACTCCCGTCATTTCTCGAAGGACCAGTGCAGTAAAGAAGCTCTGACGAAAATGGAGTAACCTGAAAACTCAGTCGACGTAGCCGACGACTTGGACGACGGCGACCACACGTCGACGAACCCTTTATTTTTCCTCCCACACGCTGACCCCGAGACATTCTCTTATGGAAATGAAGGGGAAGCCAACAACTGCGACGCCGGCAACTGCGACGCCGACGACAACATGGGTAAGATGTTTTCAATTAAATCTTCATTATGTGGCCATAAGTGGGCTGATTGGTGAACACTCTCTTCAGCAGAAGATCACCACTGCACAGTTGCTTCCCACTGTCAATGATTGCAAAATAGACGTAGATTCTACCTATGCAGAACCCAATTCCTCTTTCACCATACAAGACACCCCATTTGCCCAAATTCATCAGAATTGCCCTACCTAAACAGCTCTACAATTGGGTCCCAGGCCTGTTTAGCAATAAGTTTGGGCTATAACAAATTAAGTTGGAGGGTGCCATATATGGTGGAAATATAGGCAATCTAATGGATCCCTCTCCAGTCTAGAGAGAGGAATCTGATGACAATCTAAATGGTTTAACCGGTGGTGAACTGGGAGGTTTAATTGGTGGTGAAGTGATGTTTAATTGGAGGGGCTTGGGTGTGGCGTGTGGTGGTAATGGTTGTTGCAGTGGCGTGGGGTTGAGGTGGAGGTGGAGCTGGAGCTGGTGAAGTGGGAGGTTTAACTGGTTTAACTAGTGGTGTTAATTTAGGACTCATTGTGGATTGTAAATTACTTGAGAGAGGAGTGCAAGGGGAGGAGGTGAGAGATTATCACGTGATTTTCTTTTCAACTCAGTTGCCGTTATGTTTGACTCTTCAAAGTGCCATGTCAGCAGCAAATAAACAATTCGAGCAAAATATGTAGCACATATAGCTTTTTTTCTTTTTTATTTGATGTGACGCTGAATATGTGATTGAAAAGAATGAAAATTTATTGATGTAATGGAAAAATATTATTTTATTGAAAAATGTGTAGTTGAAAATGAATAGAAGAATGCGAATGAAAAAAATAACGTGACTCAAACATAGACCTAGAGCATGTTCAGTAGATAATAAAATTGAAAAATTAGTCGTTATTGATGACTTTTATTAAACGAGCGGGATCCAATAACGGTTATATTTTCAATTTTAATTGGATTTTATGTCGTATGGAATACACCCCTAATAAGTACCAATACTCATTTAATGTTAAGCACCGATGGCGTGTGATATAAATTCATTGATGAATTATAAACTTAATTCAAATGTTGAGGCACACCATAAGTTTATTTACTCAGTGATTTATATAAGGATAATTAGCGCATAACGTATTTACCTTTCACTGTTATTATAGAAAACGTCCTTATATTTCATTTTTTGGGATTTACACCCTTATTTCCACCTTTCATTGCACAGAATGTCATTTTCATCTATTTTCTCAATTAAAAATTGTGAAATGACGAATATACCCTTCTCTTTAAATAAAACATAAAAAAAAAAAAAAATTGTAACCATAGTCCCAATTTTTTTTGAAAAACGCAAATAAGTCCCAAATAAATTATTAAAAGGAAAATTAGCACATAATGTCTATATCTTTCACTATTATTGCAAAAAAGTTCATACCTTTTATTTTTTGGTATTTTCACCCTTAATTACCCATTTGATTTCGCAAACTATCATTCGTATCCATTTTCATTCAATTTTTCGACAAAAAGCTGTGAAATGACAAACATAACGTCCAATTTAAATAAATAAAGTTAATGAATTGATTGTAACCATAGTCCCAAATATTTTAAAAAGTCCAAACGAGTCACCAATAAACTATTAAAAAAATGTATTTATTTGTTTAAAAGTACAAATGAGTCCCAATTAGATTTATTTGAAAATAAAATAAAATCAAAAAATGCAAACGAGTCCCAGATAAATTATTAAATAATTAGAAATTTAAAAAAAAATATTTTTTATTTAAATAGGATAGTATATTCATTATTTTAGGTATTTTATTGAAAAATTGGATGGAAATGATGGTTTGCACAATAAAATGTGTAATTAATGGTGAAAATGTCAAAAAATGAAAGGTATTAACGTTTTTGACAATAACGATAAAAGATAAAGGCATTATGTACCTTTTTAAAGTGCGTGGCTTTGTATTTTGATAAATTTTAGAAAGTTTCTGTAACGCTCTCTAATTTTTTTAAAATACAGTTAAATTAAAAAAATAAAAAATTGAAGAAACAAAAATTTGTCATCCCTACATACTCTACCCTGTCTCATCTCCACTGCCCAAAGATCCTCGACAAGGTAGAGGATGGTCGATGGGAAGGACCATTCCAACCTACCGCATCTCATTTTATTTCTATAATTGTTACAAAAAGTAGGTACACAAAAATGTTATTGCGTAAATTTAAGGGATAATTGCAGCAAAAGTTTCAAATCTTTGAAACAATAGCAGACTTTTTTTCAAACTTTTCATTTGTTGTAACCGTCTCCCCAAACCTCTCTAAATGTTGCAGGGGAGGTCCTTTTGGACGGTTTCTGTTATCTCTCGACAATAAAATCTCCAAATCAGCACTTCGCATAGACTGTCATGTAAGCAATATATCCACATAAGCAGCCACGAATTCCTAGTAATACAACAAAAAGGACCAATAAAGCCAAAGTCAACGATAAATGCGGCTGTCTGAGGCTCCTTCAAGTGCCGAAGTACTCATCTATTCGTTAACTCTTCGGCCCCAAAATAGTAAGTAGCTATATAGGGTCCTCCCAAACAAATGCAGAGGCTCCTTGTATCTAAAGCGCCGAAGTTCCGAAGCCCATTTGCAGAGGCCCTTCCACACTATCCAAAGCTCAAGCCAACGCAGCCTCATAACAAGATTCGGGGATCTGCTAGGATTGATTGATGTGACATCTGTAGTAAAGTATGTGTGGTTTTAGCATTTGCATGTCACCATGTCAACCTACTATTGCGGTGGCTGACCCACCCCCTGTCAAACACTAAATGTAATGAGTAAACGGTGATGTGAAGTCTCAGTTTAGGAGATGCTGCCACATGGATTTGAATCCAACGACCATCACGTCGTCCAAACTAGTATAAATAGTTTCACCTTTGACTAAAAAATTAACTTTGACCATATTTTTAATATTTTAAAAAGGGGCAAAAGAGTGGTTTTTATTTATTATATTAAATAATTAAATCAATTAAATTGAAAAATAAGAAATAAGACAAAACAAATTAATCATCTTCTTCCTCTCACTCCTCACCCCCGTCTCCCACCCCCACCTCAAACCTAGTATCCACCACCAACCACCGCTACCTTTACTAACCACCTCCTATCCACCCCACCATCACCTACCCCATCATAATCACCACCAAACAACCTCTACCACCCAACCTCGAATCTTAAATTAAAGTCAAAATACAAGTCATTTAAAACCAAAATTTGGTAAACAGAAGAAGCTCAACAATCAGTAAGAAGCTTTGCAATGGCCATTACAGTCTATTCATGTACAAAAAATGCCACGTGATTTCACGTCTCGAATTTCTAGGATATTCTCTCGTCCCTTTCGATTTGGTTTGTAAATTCAATAGAATTTTGCCTTACCTCTTGTAAAAAACTTTCCATTTTTTATTTTGGATTCAGCGACATCTTCCATTTTCCTCGATATGGTTTGTAAATTCAACGAAATTTTGCCTTACCTCTTCGTTTACTAGTATTTCAAAGGTTTGGAGTTTTGTTGTAATTATCCTTAGATTTAATAATAGTTATACTAAGCCCCTATTTGGTATTGATTTAAGTTAGATTTCAATTTAAATCAAAGTCAAACAATCAATATTAATCACATCTTTTATAAGTCCCACAACTTTTAACCACACATTTCAAATTTTTATTTTTTTTATTTTTTTTATTATCAAATTTACTAATAATCTAATTTTAGTCCCCACCAAACACGGGCTAAGTAACGTGTGTGTGGAGGGGACCTAGGATAATAAATTATTATTCAATAATAGACTTAAATTATAGTATCGATACCTAAGGACTAGGCCCTTGTTCGAGCTCTATCTAGGGGAAAAATATATTTTGAAATAATGATTATTTAAAGAATATGTGATTAAAAATTAATTTTTAGAAAAATGGGGCTCAAACAAGGGCTAAGAGAACAAGAAAAAAATGTAGTTTTGATTAATGAGGGAGGAATCTGTTGTGGAAAATAAATCTCTGAGGATGATTTTGAAATTTTTGAAGCAATAGGGATTGTCCCTAAAAATTAACCCTTGTACTTATTTAAGGTGAACAGTGCAATTAGTTACCAATAGAGAATCTATCAACTTGTTTATGAGTCGTCATCATTTCATCAGAAAATTACACAGAACGAAACAATGTTGAGCTTTCATAATTCTTTGGGTTTAAATCCACTTGTGGCCATTCAATTTTATACTTGATGTCATTATGACCACTCAATTTGATTTTGTTCACTATGGTCACCAAACTTTGTACTTAGTTGTCACCATGGCCTCAAATTTGATTTTATTTTACTAAAGCCATCCAATTTCATATAACGCTTCACTATGATTATCTAATTTCATATAACATTTCACCATGATCACTCAATTTCTTTTTACCATTTTTTAATTTTAAAGGGATAAAACGATAATTTTACATTATATATAACATAAATTTTTAAAAATAAAATAAAATAATTATTTTAAAAAAAAGTTTTTTTAAAAAAAATAAAAAAAACTTAATTAAAAAACGTTTTTAAAAAGTGTTTGATGAATATTATTGAAGAAATAATATATTTTAAATAGTAATATGGTGGGAAATACGTAATTAAGAAGTAAGGAAAAAATTTTGATGTGATGAAAAATGTTATTTTATTAAATAATGTGTGACTGAAAATGAATGTTGAAAGAATGCGTGTCAAACAAGGGTTAAATATATTTATATATATAATAAAAAGTTAACATTTTACCCCTTTTAAAATTAATGAAAATGAAAGAAAATGGATGGCAATAGCGAAATGTTATAAATTAAATGGTTATGGTGAAATATTATATGAAATTAGATACTCGTGGTGAAATAAAATTAAATTGGGTGATTATACTGACGCTAGATATAAAATTGGATAACCATAGTAAAACAAAATCAGCTGTACTCTTGACCAGTAGAGATTGACCATATATCAACTCAAGGCCGGAAAGCCGTTAGGTGAACTCTATAATCATCAACTTGACAAGTCTTTCAAGATGACTGAAGGGATGCTAATTTTGAGTTGCATCAATAGTTGATGATGATGATGTAGAATGTGCTACCGTTGAGTCGATAGGTTTTCTCTTCTTTTCATTCTTGCGCTGCTTATTTCTAGCTCGATCAGCTTTGGAGACTATTTCTGAAACAGTAAAACCTGCAACTTCAAATATGTGTGATCTCTGAGGAAGCAAAACATTTCGAACGACGACATCGATTCCATCATAGGTCCAAACACCTAGTCGAGCCTCTCCCTTTAGTCCGATTGCAAACCAACCAAGACCAGCAGCAGCAATATCTACACAGCTTGAATCCCACCAGCTGCCACTTACACTGACTTCCTTTTTCACCCATTTCCCGAGCTCCTCAACTCGCCCTTCTCCAAGGGGAGGCTGAAAAAGAAACATATGAAGAAGTATCAGTGGTCTGTATCAAGAAAGACGTTATAGCTTTTACAACCAGGTACGGAACCCCCATAAAACATTTAACATTTTTAGACCTCATCTAACTACTACAGTCTTACATCCAGAGGACATGGGCAAACTACTAATATTTCAGTCAACAAACTTCGAACCCGCTTTGGAATATGAAACATATAACTTTTAACACACACACACACACAGAGAAACAGGGAGAGAGCATACAGCAAGCGCTTTACGACTCAGAAATGCACAGCAAAATAGCTATTATTAACGAGTTGTACAAAGTTTTTGTTATCAAGAATAACAATAGAATTGTTTTTGACATTGTAAATTCAAATGAATTTACTGCGACCAAGAATATAGAACCATGAATTACTGGCTAAAGCAAACTATACTTGTAATTGACGGCCAAAATGATCTTCCAACATCTTGCAAGCATTTTCCGTCTTCCCCATGTGCAGTGGAAGCAGAGCAGATGCCCATACTGTTACATAAATAGAATCTACAGATGATTCTTCAATATCTAGCCTCATAAGTCCCCCAATATGAACGGAATGCCCTGCCTGTCCAGATTAAATAATAGAAGATAATGTCAAATTACTTTTTAGATAAAAATAAAAAAAATCACTAGCAAATTAGCACGTTCAAGCAGAAAAATGCAAAAAAAATACAGGATAAATTGATGAACCAGCTGGCACAAAGAACACAGAAGACAATGATAACGTCCTCCACTTCAGGTATTCTGCATACTGCTAATATTAAAATTCAAATCATATATAAAAGTTTGATAACTGGGAAAACTAACTGACCCACTGTTATTGAACATCTGCACTGTCGAATGTTATCATTATTTTTTATTCACCAAACCTAAACATAATAGCACTCTAAACACATCCCAGCAATAGCCCAAAAAATATTCAAAATTGTCTGTCATAATGATTAAATGACAAAAAGAGATGAAACCAATATTCTGGTCATGAAACCAAAGATCCCTGAAAAATAGGTTTCAATTCAAATCTCGTCACCATAGAAAGGATTTGGCCGTTGCAAGATCCTCCTACAAGGCTACACCATCAAACTGATTGAAGTAAACCTTATAATGAGAAAAATATGCTTCCTTTTGGCATGCATCTCTTTTTGGCTAGAATGACAAGAAAAAAGTAACTCAATCAATCTAAAGTTAGCCTCAATATTATAATTTTCTTGCACTGGGAGCAGTAGAAGAGGAACTCATACGTGCAGAACATGCAAATAAACTTTCCCAATGAAAGAGCATTTGAAATGCTTTCAGCTAAAAAATAGACATTTGGATGTATAGTTTTCCAATTTTCCCTTCATCTTTTCCTCACAGAGTCCAATCTGCAGAGTCTGTACACAGTCACATACGCACAAAAGCTTTAAAGCTCCAGATAAGTATCTCTATCATGAATCTAAATAAACGATAAGTATCTCTATCATGAATCTAAATAAACAATAGTCAAAGTCATGGTTAAATAACAGCAGAAATAAATGCGAACTTAAAAAATATATTTTAAGCTCTAAAAATATCTAAGCCATTACTATTTGTTCAACCTAAAGGAGACAAAAACAAAATTGGCAATTTTGTACAACAAAATTCATCAGTCACTACATTCATCATCTACAAGTTAAGAAGGATGCATTCCAATATGGTTAAATCAATCAATGATGACTATTAAGTTGCCTGCATTGAAACAATCAACAAGGATTTCAACAGACCTTGATCCTGTATGTTCTTGGCTTCAGTTCTTTCCCTATATGAATTAGCTTCTGCTCCTCCCTGGTCAACCTAGTTGATATCTGATGCGGATGCAAAAGTCCTGGAGTATCAAACAACTTGGCATTCCCAGGAAACACTCCCTCCATTCTCACAATCCCCAGTGTAGTCCCTGGCACTGGCGCCTCTGTCAAATGAGTCAACTTCCTGCCGACACACTTCCCTATTGCGTTGATCAACGTGCTCTTTCCGGCATTCTGGGCCCCTATTGCCCACACTTGCCCTCTTGGCCCTGCCAACCCGGCCACATCATCTACCAAATTCTTCACTCCCCAGTCCCTCACTGCACTCACCAAATGCACACTTGTCAATTTTCCAGCTCCACCCTCCCTTGCCCGTGTCCTAACCCAATGCTCTAGCCTAGTAGGTGATAAGAAGCTAGGCAAAAGGTCAATCTTTGTCACCACCAACACTACCCTAGGCACATTCCCCGACTTACCCTCCTTCCATGATCGCGAGTTCTCATCAATAGTTCTCGAAACCAATTCAGCCACTTTCTTGGGAAAGGACCCATCAAAATCTACGGCATCCACCACCATCAACACCACAGTCCTTGCTCCAGTTATCGAGATCAACCTCCGCCCAACAGTGTGATCGAAGTCAAAATCTGGCAACAAGCTCTCTGCACCCGGCTCCTTCACCATTCCATAGTACCTCAAACTGTGACATCTGGCACACACAATTGGTTTTTCACTAACTTTTTCATCCGGGCAGCCAAGATTTTTGACATTTTTCGAGTTTTCATCAAAAACCTTATCACGGATGCCGGGATTTTCGGAATTTTCAATTTCTACTATCTCATTCAAAAACCCTCTTTTGAGAATGTCTGGGATTTCAGACTCATCAACAAAAGACCCTTTCTTTCCGATTTTCTTGTCTCTGTGACTTTTGGGCGAGGGTTTAACGAAAAACCCAGGTTGCTTAGGGTCAGAGTCTTGCAAGTAGATACCACAGCCAGGGCAAACGGGGATGGTATCTGAAGTGGCTTCGTCGTAGTTCCCATCTCTGGACGTCTTTAAATTTGTAAAGGACTGGTTTTTCAATTGTTCGGTAGAAAAATATCTAGTCAAAAATAACAGTGGGAGGGTTTTAGCAGGGTTTTGCGAGGAGGACGATAAAGTGGGTGAGCCGACAAGGATTAAAGAAGGGGTGGAGTTATATACAGGTCTTCTGTATGTATAGGTAGAGAGAGAAGATGAACTGAGAAGCTTTCTGAGCTTTGATAGCGAGAGAGTTCTCACTATAATTTTCATTTTTTCTCCGAATCAGAAGTTGGATTTCAGCAGCTATGGAGGTTTTGGGGGTTTGTCTCTCTCCAGACGGGCTCTATTTTTTTACAGTGCAATTTGAACTAAAGTCGCATTATTTACCAGTAAAATCGCTACTTTAACTTGCCTCCGTACTAGGGGAAAAAATTACATCACTGGTTACCAATCTATTGAGGCAGTAGCACATTGGTCATCAGCCTTTAAAATGAAACAAGTTAATTCTCAACCTTCACTATTGTTGTCCCATCAATTCTCGACGCTTAGCACTATCTAAATGATTAAATTGACATGTATAGCTCATGAAATGTACATTGATTTTTAAGGGTGTAAGCAACCTCGCCAAATCGAATCAACATTGTTGATTTATTCTTCTTTAATGCAATTTTAGCCCCTGTTTGACAATCATTATTCGAACTTTTCTTTCTACATACTGATTTTTAATCACACATTCACACAATAAATTATTTTGCACGTAACCCCAATTTTTTTCTACTTTTTTAATCACATTCTCTTAAAAATTACAATTCAAAATATTATTTTCCCCAAATAATGGATGTGAAACAGGAGCTTAGTGATATTCAATCTTTTCGACCAAATGTAGAATTTGTTTATGTCCACATAAAAGTAACCAACATCGTGCATAACAATTAATTCTCTATCTGTTAATACGAAATAATCTAAATAACATTGAAATAAGCAAGAATTACGTTTCGCAAATCAAAATTTTTTTCTCCCTCGTTTGATCCCCATTTTTGGGTAAAATGTATTATGAAATAGTGATTTTTTAGATAATGTGTGGTTAAAAAGTAATGAAAAGTTTTTGAAATGCATGACCAATTATTTTATAAGAGAATGTATAAATGAAAATAAATTTTGAAAAAATGAGACAAACAATGTTCTTGTCCCTTGCACGTGTAACAATTTTCCATCGTACCATCATTAATGAAACCAAATAATCATATATTACATCTTAGCATTAGCAATATTACTTAAATTTCTATATTATAGAATCAGGACATCAAATGAATATTTCCAATTGAGGTTTCATCTCTGAATGGTCAATTTTAAGGTATTACTGACCAAACAATATTTCATTATACTGTTTAATCTTAACCTATGCGGCTTATGTTTAGAACACTCAAACCACATAGACCCACAAATACTATTCTCACATTCATCGCTCATTTCTATCTATTTATAAACAAAATTGTTTATAAACCCTTCACGAACATGCTTTTAGATACTATACATGGACTAGGAGGCTTGTGAGCAATGGCATGCCTTTACAATGCTAGAAAACAACTCAAAACATGGTATCTTCCAAGAACAGGACCTTCCAATATCACTGCCAGCAGTTTTAGCACAAACTACAATGGGGCAACAAACTATCAGACCTCCAACTACACAATAACAATAGAAATTTCTATCGGTTTTGTATCTGTAAATAAATTCACAAAACGAAGAAAACGAGAAGGCAAAATTTGCTAACAGATGACTCATGAACTTTATAGATGCAACACAACTACACAAGTAACCACTAACCAGCATTGAATTGTCATAAGTGAATCTAGTGACAACTTTAAACTGTCCAAAAGGATTAGGCCACATCTGTTTTGTATATTTAACCAAATTCCACGAGCACGAAAAGATTTGAGATTATGATTGTTCCTTCCAAATGCGCCCGGCCATTTTCAGCTTCAGTTCCTGTTTATTACCTCCGGAGAAAAAGAGTGCCATGTTTCTTTGGATAATTAGCCCATCCAAACTGTCTCTAACTGTTATATGACTATCGCGAATGCTCCTTGGAACTCCGTGCCATGTTAGCTTTCTGCCATTTCCACCAACTTCTAAGCTGTAATTGAACTTTTTCGCATCTTGGTCATCACCCATGAAACGGATGAATGCCATGTAAACAGGCGCTGTTCCTAGATTGAGAGCCTCAAAGTGCAGGCAAAATTGGAAGCTGAAACAGTTGAAAATCTGCACCCAGATATGAAAAAACGAAATGCTTATCGTGCCTTTCGTTTTCCTAAGATTTATTTGCTATGAAGAACATGTTTGGCTAAGCTTAAAAAGTTTACTTACGAGTAAATGACTAAATTTTAAAATAATTATTTTTTATGGACAAAAAATAGGAAAAAAGTAACTTAGCCTTTTCTTCTTAGCTTAAACCATCATACTATAAATGGACACAACAACAATAGGTTCCAATGGCAACAGTTCCTGATATAGTTTATCACATACAAAAAAGATATAAATGCCTTTGAACAGATTCAGGATCAGGAACTGAGAAGTAAAAAGATCTTATGGAAAAAATGAAATGTTGACAAATTTATATGTCATTCCATTTGCTAGTAATATTCTTTCAGTAAATTCTCAAACTTCTATCCAGAAAGAAACCATAAATATGAATGAATATGTTTTGAAAACCAATTAACAATTCAATTTTGGATACCATTTTGGCCATGGTTTGTGAAGAAAATAAGATATTCACGTTGAAAGGGACACATAAGGTTGTTAACAAGTAAACCAACCACTTTTATTGTCCTTCTTTAAGTTTTGAAGACTGATCACAAATTTCAAAAGTTAGGAATTTCTTTTATACCACAGTAAAGAAAATTAAATCCAAAAATACGACAATAATTGAAAGGTGGCAATTTTTTTCTCATGAGGGAAGTAGTTTGGGTTACTGAAAGCTAAAAATATTAATTCAAAAAAGGACATTATTTTAAGAAAGCTCAAAATGGAAACAGAATCCAATTTGGAGAGTCATACATTCGTAGATAGCATATCAAACAAGTAAAATTTAACAGGGTAGGATTTTCTTCCCCATGATCGAACTAGTATGAATGTCTGTCAGAGAGAGAGAACACTTACAGTCAACATCCAAATAGCATTATTGACTTCTTTGGGTTTGGTCTTGACATATCGATGTTTAAAAGTACACCCATCATGCATGTCAACCTTGTGATCATTCTTGAGATGTGCTACAAGGAATGGGATATCACCAGTGACAAGGCATTCTTCTCCAGTGTAAGGGCAATTGTAGGGACGGTATCTGCAATCCTGTTCGTGCTTGAGCCTGCTATGATACGGGAATGTATCTTGACAACCTAGAATCTTGTAACTGCAAGGCAGTTCTAATGATTGTGCAATTTTCTCTAATGCCAAGCACCTTATATTCCCGAGCTTGTGACGACAAATCGGGCAACTGCGTACCTTGGACTTGCAATTCAAGCATAAAGTGTGGCCATTTGGGCACTGAAAAAGAGAAAATTGGATCAAATGTATATGACAAATTTAATGCTAGCTTAATTTGTGCTGTTTTCTTACAAAATCTGGTTCAAACAATCAGTTTCAAAAGAGAGCAAATCTTTTTTTCTACAAAATCTGACAAGTTGACAACTCTATTATTTGACTGTCAACTCAGAACCAAGATTTTTTTTTTTTTTCAGCCACAGAAAATTAACTTTTTAAGAATAAATCAATGTTACTTTATTTTCTTAAATATGCAATGGTGACGAGAACAAACCTGGTGAATGGGAGGGCACATTACATTCATACAAATGGGGCATTCAAGTAGTTCATGCACAGCAGTATTGGATGCCGCTTCTCGCTTCGCAAGAGTTGAAGATTTTCTGGAAGGAAAAGTTCCAACTTCAACAATTTCAGGTGCAATACCATAATCGGCATCTTGGGACTCAATAACGCTCTTATAGGTGCTACCTTGAGGAGTCATGATTTTTCCCTAATGATAATATATGAATTCCTGCCAAGGATGACAAATGTGCAAAGTTAATTGCAAATTTTTACTTAAAGGGCAATTTGTATGATGAAATAACACAGATCAAGATAAGCTTGCTTCTTAATAGTTAACTGTAGATAGTGCGTCACTTCCCATAATTATAGAGTACAGCACTAGTACCAAATAACAGTTGGCAGAGATAGAGTTCAGAAATCAACAAGTGTCCATAAAAAATGTTCATTTTTCCAAATAGAACCAAAACACGTTTTTCGTCTTCCTAGACCAAAAGCTTTAGCAATGGCAAAAATATCAACCTAACAATAAGCATACTGCTGAGTCCCTGTGCATACGTAAGTTACTAGTTCAAAAACTACCTTTAGCATCATAGACATGTTTCTTTAACGCCCATTACATTTATTGGAAAAACACATGCACATACATTTGGATTGCTGTATTTTCCTCAAAATTTGATAGTAAAATACTGAAAATTTAGTACTAATGCTCATCTAGGAATACAATATGAACACTAGATAACAGACGTTTAATCCGTACTGCAGTGAAGATAAACAAAGAAAAATCTCCTAGTGTCTTCTTGGTGCCAACTTCTGCTCATCATCCCAATTTATACCAGATAACAGCAGGAGCCAAAACTAAAGCAAATGTAGTTGTGAAAGGACAGCTAAATATGCTGATAGACATCACGAGTTATTAGCATTGAGAAGTTATGTTCCGTAGTTAGGAATCTTTTATGAAATAGCATCTACCAAATAAAAAAAAGATAATTGACCATTATCTGTGGTCATGTGGTAACATATCCAGATTGCTACAACTTAAGCATGAATACCTAATGTTTAATCTCCACCTGATCATATTTTGTAGCAACAGCAAGGAAAAAGAAAATTAAGAAATTCTAGGTTCTGTCTAAGAAAAACATAACTCCCTTAAAATAAGCAGTTAAACACCTTACCAAGAATATTCACAACTAACATATGACAAGCACCCATAATAGCAAAAGAAATAAACAGTTGAGCTATATTTTTTCTGCACTATGAACAAATATCATAATACTCCTTTAGGGTCGCATGTAATGCCATCACAAAGATAGTTTACGTTGCATCCAAACATGCATGAGGTACACGTCAAACTCAACCCAAGAAAGCATATATTTATGGTCTTCCGAGCAGGAAAGTCCGAGACTCTAGGAGCTCAATGCGATGTACAGTATCGTAAAAAAACTGACTCCAAACAAAATCCAAATGAAGAAGAAACTCATTAGTAGAATTTGAGTGCAATAGCAAACAGGATGCACTCTTTGGCACTTTGTTTAATATAAAATTTTCACTTGTCAAGAAAAGAATTGATGAGAAATATGATCCACTCAGACTTCGGGATACAAAACAAATGTGCTCCATTATATAAATGCACTCCTTAAGGTGGTCAATCTATTTTCAGTTGATATTCATGTAGCTCAATCCAGAGTAAATTTGGAGAACCAAATTATGATTCACAAGTTAATATCAAGACATAATAGATCCAAATTTGGAATCAACATAAATATAACAATTTTCCCTCTTTAAATCAGCGTAGCCATATTGTGCATTGTCTGACGTCACATCAAATTTGAAAAAGAAATCCCTCTACATACTTTTCCAAAATGGTGCTTATAAGCACCTTATAAGCTCAGTCGAACATGATCGCATGACCAGGGGTTAAAAGAAAACAAGTAGACCAAATTGGTGCTTATGAGCACCTTATAATTCACAAGGTAATATCAAGACGTAATAGATCCAAATTTGGAATCAACATAAATATAACAATTTTCCCTATTTAAATCAGCGTAGCCATATTGTGCATTGTCTGACGTCACATCAAATTTGAAAAAGAAGTAATCCCTCTACAATCTTTTCCAAAATGGTGTTTATGCCTCATAAGCTCAGCCGAACATGATCGCATGACCAGGGGTTAAAAGAAAACAAGTAAACCAGCTATACGAATTTTTTAACATTGAATCAGCACACATTAATTGCTATATAAGAATTACTTAACAGTTATTTGCCAGACTACTTGCAATGAAAAAAGAAATCCCAATACATCCAAGATTCTGTTTAACTATTAAAAATAAAAAAAAATTACTATCATAAAACACTCTTAAGAGTAACATGGGAAAGAAACTACTGGACTAAAAAATGAAAAAAGAAAACTGATATAAAACTTCTAAAAAGAACCAGTATTAGAAAAGGGAATCTCTTAACTCATTAAAAACAATAAGTTCAATGTTTTACTGAACTTATGAGTTAAAATATACAGAATATATTTTTTAATTTCTATAAAGAATCCCGCTCAAGAAGATTTAGACAAGCCCAATGCAGCAAATACATCACGCAATACTTGAGAGCACCAAATTAAATTTCTGGAGTTTTAGGCTATAAATTTCAAACACATGCAATCCAAGACCCAATATATAGATATCATGTATTTTTTGTTCATGTAACAATTTAAACACCAATCTCCAGTTAATAAGGGAAACCACAAGGATGAAAACACTGATGGACGATTAATAAGAAATCAAAACAATAATTTTGGTTGAGATTAATAAATGACTGAACTACAAGTATACAAGAAACTAAAAGATCATTTTTTATTTTTTTTGTGGCTAAATCTTCTTTTCTTCACTGATGATCATCAGAGACTCAGAAAAACACAACCACCAGCTTCCCAATAATTTCAATTTCAATTTCAATTTCAATTTCTTACACTTTTCAGAAAAGAACTACCCAGAAAAGAAAAAACTTTGAAAAAATCAAAATTCTCAAAAAAGAAAAAGAAACGGAAGATTCAAAGAACACTTTGGCAAAAGAGAAGTAGGAGTAAAAGAAAAATCCGAGCAAGAAGACTGACCAAGAAACAAGGTTTTTTGCTGGCAAAAGGCAAAGAGCCTGAAATGAAAATCAACCCATATTTGAATTAAATGGGCAATAATTGGATTGTGAGAAAACAGAAGAGCTGGTTTTTGTTCAGGTGGAACACAATCCATAAAGAATACATGTCATTTCTTTCCCCATATTTACGTGTCTAAAAGCAGTACTAATCAGATGTCTGCTTTTGTTTTTCTTCTTTCTTCTGTACAAGAATTTTGAAAGGAAAATAATTTAAGACAGCTTTCTCCCACATAAAAAAAAAAAAAAAAGTTTTTAGATAAAGCGCTTTAACCAAAAAAAAATTTATTCGCAATCGATGAAGATTAAAATCAAATTTTTAGAAAATTTTGATAGAAATTGATGAGATATATAGTTAAAAAGTTGTGAAATCCATAAAATATACGATCAAAATGAATGGTTAATTTTAACTTACATTAAAATCTATATTTTAATCGATACCAAACAGTGACTTAAACTTTTCAATAAATTTTAAGTCGATACAAAAACTTGTACCTTGTTTGAATATGGTCATTTTATCTTTTTTTTTTTTTTTTTGATACTCAGGTATCCACCTTACAGCGACTAAATCCTGGAGTCTACACACTGGCCCTTCAAGATGCAGACGGGTAAACCGCATGTTANTTTTTTTTTGATACCCAGGTATCCACCTTACAGCGACTAAATCCTGGAGTCTACACACTGGCCCTTCAAGATGCAGACGGGTAAACCGCATGTTATGCCCCAAACTGGCCAGTGTTTTTAAGTGCCCCCAACTGATCTGTCAAAGTGCCAAACAAGTCGACCCATCCTGCATCTTGTCTTCCAGTAGAGCTCCTGCCTTCCAGGATAAATCCTGCTTTCCAGGAGAATATCTGCCTTCCAAGAGCCATCAGGAATCAAACTCATTGATAAGATAACGTATTAGATCTATTAATTCGCCAACAAAGGCGTCGGATCAGCTCCCTCCCATTAGTTAAAACTAATGGAGATGAACAAAACGATCAACTTCAAATTAATATTTAGTTTTAATGACTCACTTGAAATATTATTTAAAATTTTACCACAATCTCGGGTACCAAAGTTATTTTTTCACTTGTCAATTCAGCCCTTGTTTGATGGCGAAATAATTATAAAAAACAATATTTTGAGAGCCCGTTTGAGCCACATTATAATGAGAATGAGAATGAAAAATATAGCCGTTATGGGCCCCACACAAGAGATAGAGAGTTTGAATTTTAATGTTGATGTGATGGATCACGGTCATATTTTTCATTTTAATGATATTATTATGAGAATGAGAATGAAAAATATTGCCGCTATGGGCCCCACACAAGAGATAGAGAGTTTGAATTTTAATGTTGATGTGATGGATAACGGTCATATTTTTCATTTTAATGAAGAAAAAATGTGGCTCAAACAGGGCCTGAATAGTGATTTTTAGGATAACGTGTAATTATAAAGTATGAAAAAGTTTTGAATTTAGTTCATATTTGAGCCACATTATTTTGGAAGAATGTATTCTGGAATAGTACATTGACTGAGAATGTGTGGTTGAAAAAGAAGGAAAAGTTATTGATGTGATGGAAAATATTATTTACTCATTTTCAATCACACATTTTTCAATAAAATAATATTTTCCTTCACATCAATAATTTTTCCTTCTTTTTCAATCACATATTCCCCATTATATCAACCAAAAAATACATTCTTGGAGCAAAAATGTAAACCAACCAGGGGCTTACAAGTAGAAATTAGAATATTTTATTGTGTGGATGTGTGGTTAAAAATAATTATGTATAAAAAAGAACTTTTAAATAATGATTGTGAAACGGGGACTTGAATATTCAGCCCATATTTGGTGGGGATTAAAATTAGATTTTTTAGTAGATTTTGATAATTTTTTTAAAATATATGATTAAAAAATTATGGGACGCATAAAATATGTGATTAATATTAATTATTTAACTTTAACTTAGATTAAAATTTAATTTTAATCAATACCAAACATATATCATTTTGGTAGTTTTAAATTGA
>CAIGRS010172646.1:0-15605 GCA_903798395.1 Fraxinus floribunda | reverse complement strand
AAAAAAAGGGGGGGGGGGGGGAAGGAAAGATAATGAATTGGAGATGGCAAAGAATATGGTTGCAGAGACTAGCAACAATTCTCTCCAATTATGGCATGTATATATAAGAAGCTATGGTTGATTCTACTACATGAAACAGGAGAGAAGCAGGCTACAAGACCTGTTGGTTACATAGCTCAAAAATACCTGGCGATAAATAGATTACTCAAGTGACAGAGGATAACTTTTTGAATTATCAAGTGATGTCATTCACAAGGCTTGAAGAGTTCATGACCCGAGGTGCATCATTTTTGTATTACATATTCATCACTCACCATTTGATCTTACCAACCGGACTCACAGCAATAAATATTCCCAAGTTCAGAGAAAAAAGAGAGAAAAAAACTCTGATGATGTAAAAGTTCCCACTACTGAGATCAAATCTATCAGCTAATAACCTTGAGTAAACTACTACCTGTCTATTGGAAGGTGCTGCATGATATAACTTGCCAAAAACCATATATTCAAATTCATCTCAAGGTTCAAAACTGATAGACTACAGAGTTAACAATTCAACTAAGAACAATTCCTCAAGTACAGGTTTTAATGACAAAAACCCCACCCCACCCCACCCACCTAGTGTGTGAGTGGTCTGGCAGGTACAGGGATTTAAATCCCTGTACCTGTAGCATGATTCTTCAACTAAATAGGTAAGAGTATACAGTGAGCAAAAACAGAGAGAGGTTATGACAGCCCGATGATGCAGAAATAAATTAAAATCGAAATCATGTGCCTAAATCTTGAGACATAACTTTAGTGCGAGTTGAGTATCCTAACATCTCTACCTTTGATAAAGAGCATAGCGATCACATGCAAAACAAAAGGATTATGTTCTTTATAACAATTCCAATACCTTGTTGTGTAGATCCCTGCTGCAAGAGCCGTCACGCCTCCAACAGCTACAACCAGCTTATTTTGATCTGTTAAAATTTCCCGTAACCCCCCTGCAAACAATGGACCAATTACTATTCTGCAGTCTGTTTAACCCAAAAAATAATTGAAAGAACATTAATAGCAACAATATCCTTCTCAGCGCACTTTTAATAGTCAAATATTTAAATGTTTACGTCAACTTTTGTTCTCTTCCCATTCCCCGCTTTTCTCTCTTTTTTCCCCAGGGAGAAGGGGTGTGTTATGTAACACAAAGGAAGGAAAAGAGTCATAAACAAGTCTCAAGTATTTTTCCCTTGTAAGGTGTGAATAAAAAAATACACTCCACAGTTACTAGCATGCAAATGGCATGGTTAAGCATCAACAAGCAACCTATGTTTTTAATATTATATTAAGATGTTATTGTTACATAATGCAGGGGTAGGGGGGGGAATCAGGGCAATTCACTCTTCAAGTAGTATCACTTATCAGCTTATAATCTTGTCAGCAACACCCCCGCCCCCCCCAACCAAAAAAAAAGGAAAAAAAAGGCAAGGACATCATTACCTGTAACCCAAGAAACAACTAACGTGAACTTGTTTTCAAGATCAATTTTATGTCAAGTACAATAAGAGCATGTGTGGGAAGTGTTTGCAAACGGTTCTAATTATAAAAAGATAGATACGCCGGTAGTACATTGGATCCCTCAAACCCTCAAAATGTGTAAATAAAAAGTGGTTTGAATGTTTATAAACAAGCTTATTAGCACAAAACGCCCATGTGTTTCGCTTTTAGTGCGTAAAACTTCATCGCGTAATTTTCACTCCTATTTCAACGTTTCATTGTGGAAAACATCATTTTCATCAATTTCTATCCAATTTCTCAATTACATATTTTCAAATGACAAATATATCTTCCTATTTGAATAAAACAAAAGAAAAAGAAAAATAAATAAATAACAAATTGCAATCATACTCCCATTTTTTTAAAGTACAAATAAATTTCAAATAAATTAATTAAAAAATCAAAAAAGAAAAGTTTTCTTCTTCCCCCTCTTCCTCTCCCACCCCCATGTCCACCCTTACCAAGAACTGAAAATAGTACTTTTAGGTCCTTCAAATAAGAAAAGAAAAGTCGACGTCGTCTTCTTCCCCCTTCTCGTTTTCCCTCTCCCTCTCCCTCTCGTTCTCTCACCCCCTCCCATCCCCACCCCTACCCCTCACCCGAAATACATTCTTCCAAAATAATATGGCTCAAACACACCCTTATTTGTACCTCTTTTAAAAAAAATGGGAGTATGATTGCAATTTTTTTTTTCTTTTCCTTTTGTTATATTTAAATAGTGGGTTTATTTGTCATTTTACAAATTTTAATTGAGAATTTGGATAAAAATTGATGAAAATGACGTTTTCCAAACAGGGGTAAAAATGCAAAAATTTGAAAAGTAAGGACGTTTTGCACACTAAGAGCGAAATGTAGGGACATTTTGTGCTAATAAACCTTACAAACATGAGCAGATGAGCAAAATGTAGGCTAATTTTACGATTTGTTCCAATTTCTTCATTATGACCTTAACAAAACCCAATATCTAAAACATTTGCATATCAATTCAAATGTCACCGACACTTCTATGCATATATCTATGAATGATGCAATAACCCAAAGAATAAAGAACCAGATAAAAGAACCTCCAATGTGATCAAAAGTCGTGTTAATAGCAGCGACCCATTTCTCTCGCTCTGCATTTGCACGGTCTACTAGAATTCTTCTGTTTACGTCCTCTGCGAGCTTTGCTTCATGGGCTCTTCCCTCTGCTTCTGCCAAAGCCCTCACCCTAATTGTTTCACGTTCTATCTCAGCCTTTTCTCGTTCAGTTTGGCGACGCTGTGCTTGAATCTGCTCCTCCGTTGCTCGTCTAGTTGCTTCTTGCCTCATAGCTGATTCCTCTTGCATTTTTACGAGCTCTTGATTTCTTGCTCTTTGATGTTCATTCTCTGCCTACAGAAATCCAGATATTTATTCCCTTTTATCACAGGAACTATTAAGCACTCAGTGTGAAAAAACAAGATAAACATACCTGCATCCTTTTCCTTGCCAATTCATCCTCATAGCGAGCCATTTGCGACTTTATTTGTGCCTGTTGCTGAGATAACTTTTTCTGTTCATCATATACAACCCTTTGTCTCTCCTACCAAACAAGAAACACATTTTTACAGTTTGATAAAATGGAAAACAGAGAATTTACATGGGGCTTAGTTACATAGTCATTCAGGGAAACTCTCAGAAGTTTCTTCATGCAGTTTATCTAGCTGAAGATGAGGTTAATTATTTAAGACTAACCAGATAAAAAATCATCTATATTACATTACTTCATGAATGTTATTTACAGGCATTCATCCATTACAAATCAGGGCAACAAAAGATTGTAGTAATCTACTTGAAAATAGCTCTTTTCATTTACTTTTTCTTGATTCTTCTATTGTCTACGTCTCCCTTGTTGCAGATAAAATCAACCTCAACTTTGCTGAGCAAAAGATGTAGAAATTACGTGTTGCAAACACGACAGATCACGAGGTAGAGGCCATGGAAAAACTGCCTTTGCATTGCATAAGATTTTTTTTTTTGACAAAAGTTGAAGCATTTGCAGTCGCTCCATGTCTCTGAACACTTTTTCCTTCAAACATATTATCTGGATTAAGACATTTCTCTTCTTTAAAATTTTGAATCATTTGTTCCATATTAGAGTCACGTCATGAAAATTTATTTAAAATGGTATTCCTTTACGTGAAAATCATCTTGGCTGCCGTATAAAAAAGGATATTATTCTTGGGATACCCTAAAGGATTGTTAGAATAATATTTCTATTTTTTCTCAAGAACAAACAGTTGTTATCCAGACTACCATCTTTCTTGAAAAAGAGAGTATTAAAGGGGCAGGAAGGGAGATAGAACTCAAAGAAAAGTTCAATGAGCCACAAATTAACATGCGTGACAATTCCCCTAACTGAGACAGCACAGAAACTTGAAAAATCTTCCTATTCGGAGATAATGATCTTAGCATTGATGGACAAGTCCTGCATTTAAGAGTCCTTCGGGAGCCTGTCTGGAGAAAATTTAGCAACTGTTTCATCCCTTCTTCAATTCCGGTATCATGAGTGATGCATTGTCCTTCAACTACATCATTTTTATCATTTTAAATACTCAATGAGTTAAGTTGTGTTGACATGATGGAAATAATACAATAATCTTCATCTTCAGAAATCCCTAAAAGCACCTTAATTTTGGGATTAGCAACCAGTTCTCAATTTTCAAGTACTGAATTCTTTCTGGTTCTGTCCAGTTGTTGGGTACAGTACTCTTTAAAGAACATGCAGCCTTTTGTCAGTCATCAACTTGAGGGAACTCAGCCACAAAACTCCATTGCATAAATCGAACTTTCTTTGGTTATTAATTTACTCGAACTCTTTATTCAAAACTAACTAGAATAAGCCTCAAGTATTTCAGATACGACTCAATCCAACGTGTATTTATGAGTCCTTCAGTTGTGTAATTATAGACAAAAATGTTCTTTCCCGGTATCATTATTTAAACCATCCATGAAGTCATCTGTCCTCTGTAGATTTCAAGACTTAGCCTTTAAAAAGGTAGCTCATTAAATTATTATTACTCTAGATACTCAACAACAAACATGTTGCCTTGCTTTGGATATTGCTTTTGCACAAGGGGCGGGTTGGTTCAATCTTTTAGCGCAATAAGATTCAAGTGTGTGTTATCAACATGACGTGAATTGGTAAAAATCTAATCTTGGTAAATGATTAGGAATCAGATTTCAAAGGGTTGTCCAAGATGTTCTAACATAAACATTCCTCAAAAAAAGCGTTAACTCTGGGTAGAACAATCTCAAAGGGTCTATAGTTAGTGAGTTTGGATGAGTAAAGGTTTAGTGATCAACCGAATCATCAGAAAGTTGTTTCTCGAATGTTTTATATTATCGTGAAAAGCACTCGAGATCTGTGTTCACGGATTCAGGGATTTAGGGTGGTTCAGGGTTAGTGGTTTATATAAAAGAGTCCTCAAATGATTATTCAAGTTGTTAAGGAACAAAAGAAGCTCTCTTTAAAGACTGGGCAAAGGTTCTATTAGAAAAATTAAAGAAAGATTGAAAGATAGAACTTCAAAAATCAAGGTTCAACACACCAAGGGTTTTATTGTATCAACAATCACAAATAAAAGCCTTTGAAGCTCTCTAGAAATACAATAATCAGATATCTGATTACTAAAGGAAGAGTGAAACAACACTTGTAAACTCAAGATATCTCCTTTTAGTACATTGAATCCCCAAAAAGGAAATGCAGTAAATAGACAACCAAACCAAACCTATCTTATGCTAGGCTGTCTGGAATTACCAAAGGCATGACCTGACCAAATCTAAGACAAAGTTTAATATATTTTGGAAGTCATAATACAGATGTATTTTTTTCAAACCACTAATGGACTCAAAATGTTTTAAGAAAAACAAATTCAGTGGCTAAATACATTTTGCAAATACAGTCATTTACATTTACTTTTTCGTAATTGCTTTATGTCTGTGTCACAATAAAAGCTATATATCACACGTATGTTTTGCTTTTGGGTTTATGAGTCGAAATTTTTGACAGTCAATCAATAGACGTCTTGGTTTAGAACATGTAATGAGTCGAAAGTGGAAAGAGAAAGAGATGCTCCACGAATCACATAAAGAAATGAATGTGTACAGAAGTTAACTTAATTATTCAGCCTGAGGCAACACGATAAATGTAGTCTACAATCAAGAATCGATCAAATATAATAAAACTAACAGAAATGATTTCAATATTGGGCTTAATGTCAAGCTTACAATTTCTTCTTGAGCTTGCATGGCCTTAAACTCTGCTGCTTTTGCAGCTAACTCTTGCTGCCTTGTTTCTTCTTGCTTCTTCATAACCTCAAAGACCTACACCAACGCAAATCCTCTAGTAAATACACAAAAAATAAACACTAATCAAATTTCCGTACAAGCAGAAACAAACAGAAGGCTGTGTTTACATGCATACAAACACAGAAAAGAAAAACATGCCCTTCAAACAAAGACACTCTTTCGTTTATCCATATATCTGTCCCAAGCAATTATCTATACAGTACATGAAATGAACAAATAAACAGAAACATACTCAAATAATTAAAAGTTAAAATCTTTCAATCAAACACGTCATTTCCCGGACTCAAAATAGAATAACTAATAAAAGAATCACAATTTCAAACCTTTTTGGCATTCCCCGAGCCATTAATCTCTCTCAAAGCCTTAGCACCCCTCTCCAAGGCCTCAGGATCGAACCCAGCTGATGTGGTCCTCGGATTATCATTTCGAATCCGTGTCGGCTCTGTGGCTGGCGGCTTCTCCGGTTCAGAAGCGGCCTGTGGAGGCGGCGGAGAAGAAGTGGAGAATGGATTAAAACTAAAAGTCCCATCTGCATAAGCAGAATCTACACCAAGAGTTGCAGAGACCATGGCTGCTAAAACCCCTGCTGCACATTTTTTTGCCATTTCCTAAACTTTTGTAAACCTTGAAGAAGCTCAATAAAATGGAAAAAAAAAAGGGTTTTTACTGTAAGAACCGCAGGAGTTGTTAAGTTAAATAACCAGATTAAGAAGATGGCTTGCCGAGGGCTCCAAGTCCATGGTAGTTTGAGGTTAGAGTTTTCTGGGTTTATCTTAGGGTTTATGATTTTTGGAATGGACGATGACATGTTATATTTTTAGAATGGTCCTCGACTTAAATATACTTTGCTAAAATGACCATAAGGTTTTGGAAAATTTTAAATTGGGTCCCGAACCTTGTAAGTTCCTAAACCTTTCATTTGCACTAGGGGTTCCTAACCTATTAAACAGTGCAATCATGATACATGTACAGTCCATTACATTATTTTTTACATTGTGTCACGTGGCAACACGTTATTGACCAATTGTAAACAATTTTTATACCGATCAAATTTTCCCAACAATGATGATGTCAAGCATGATGTATACATAACATTATTCTAAACAGAATGTGACAAGCCTCCTTCTTGACAAAAGACTTATTTGCCTTTAAAATGTCAATTTTTGTGTTAAAACGACCATAGTAAAATGTCTCGCCTTACTATTATTTTTTATTTTATATGTTTAAAATCGTATTTAATAAGTAAAAAAAAAAAGAGCAGAAAATGTAGGTATTTTATCTCCCTCCCAACCCCACCTCCCAGAAATTCTTCGCGGGATAGGGGATGGTATCACAGTCCACCTACTCCATTGTCATTCTTAATTGTAGCTTTAGCCCCTGTTTGGTACACATTATTTTTTCATTCTCATTTTTCTACTCATTTTCAACCACACATTCTTCAATAAAATAATATTTTACATTACATCAATAACTTTTCCTTCTTTTTCAACAACACATTNCCTGTTTGGTACACATTATTTTTTCATTCTCATTCTTCTACTCATTTTCAATCACACATTCTTTAATAAAATAATATTTTTCATCACATCAATAATTTTTCCTTCTTTTTAAACCACACATTCTCTATCAATCTACTATTCCAGATTACATTCTTTTAAAATAAAATGGCTCAAACACACCCTTAGTTTAATAATAAATAAAATAAAGGGGACATTGGTCCTCAATCTTCCATTAGTGTAGATCTAACTCCTCAGCCTTTAAAATTGAGGTTCTTCAATCCTAGCCTAATATTTGAATTCAGTTCATGAAAATTGTTAAAGTGGACGATTAAAGTTTAAATTTATTTACCCCATGTTTGAGTTCATTATTTGGTAAATAATGCATTTTTAGATAGTAGATTAATAAAAAATGTGTGGTTAAAAAATAAGGAAAAATCTTGAATTTACGTGTAATATTATTTTATTGAACAATGTGTAGTTGAAAAAAGTAAGAGAAAAATATATTTTACAAATAATAAAGATCGAACAAGGGCTAAAAGTAACTAACGTCCTTACTTTGAATTAATGTTTAAATAATAAAAAGGAAAAGGAAAAAATATGTTAAATAAGCAAATAGAGGGTTTGTTTAAGTCCCATTTTTTTTATAAATCATTCGACTTTGTCAGAGGATTGTTGATATCCTCTTTGACATATGTGTAGGTGGATGAAAAAGATAATTATTTTTAAAACAATCTAATGATAAAATGCTATGTTGTATTATGTCAACCTATTTGTTAGGGAGATGGGCAATGTAGCATGACTATTTTTTTATAGAATAAATTTTGTAAAAATAATTTTTTTATGAGTGTATGATTCAAAAGTAGTGCTCTAAAATGCACCCATATATTTCGCATAAGTTCGTATATTCTCGATGCATTTTTGAAATGCGTGAGGTATGCGGCTGATAACATTGTCAACCCATTTCATTGAGCTTACATGCACTCTTAAACATTTAAAATGCACACGCATTTATATTAAAAATTGTGTCAAAATGAGTATGACAAAGTTCATTTATAGAGGTATCAATGAGTTGAGTCGAACTGAGTCACGAGTCGAAACTTAAAGCTCAAGCTCGACTTGACTAAAAATGGTTCGAACTTTTTTTTACCCCGAGTTGAGCCAGTTTTTGTTCGGCCAAAAATTCTAGGCTCTAGCCGAGCTTTCGACACAATTTTTTTTTTTTTAAAAATATTCCAAATAGCTGCTTGCAAACGCGGGCAGTTGTGACAACTACCTACAAGTGCAAGTAGCAAAAATGCCTACAAAACGCATGCGGCTAAATTATTTTTTTTAGCTTTTTTTTTAAACTTGGATGAGCGGGCTCGGCTTGTCCAGATCGAAAATGGCCCATGATACGGACTGGCTCGGGCTCGAGCGTTTGCCCTAAAATGGGGCTTGGCTTGATGGTTTCGAGCCATGAGCCGACTCAAATCAGACTTTTTTGGGTCAAGCCATGGGCGGTCCTAGCGGCGAGCCATTTTGTTATCTCTACTCAATTCTTTTTTATATTTTTTTTTAAAAAATAAAAATAAATTGAGCTCAACAAATATCAAATTAGCCCAAATCACCCAAACACATGAATTATATACAGCAATCTGCAGGGTTTCGACGTCTAGAAAAAAACAAAAAACAAAATAAATTTTTCATAGAATTACAAACTATCTACAATGAATCCAAGCCTCATACTTCTTCTATATTACACTAGTTTTACTAGCAGGTGATGCCAACAGTGCACAATTTTAAATTGTCAATGATTGTGATGAGGAGAAGGAGGTTGCCAATAATATCTTATCGTCTATAAGAAGTAATATAAATGTTTGAGTTGAAATAGAGAGCACCATGAATATGATTTTGCATTGGATGACATAGAAAATGACTTTGATGAAGGAGATGAAATTGAATTGAAATCCAATAAGGAGTAAGATGATATTTAGAATATTTTAAGCAAATGTCCGTGTCTGCTAATTACAAAATTGCTTATCAAGTAATTATAGTATTTATGATTTTGACCAGTAGTTTTTGTTGAAGTTTTGAAAAATAAGTACAAAACTCAAGTAATTGTAGTGTTTATAATTTTGAGTAATATATATTTATTTATATATTAAATTTTGAAGAATGTGTATAAAGTTTAAGGAATGTATTACTTTTATTTATTTATTGGTTTATAATATTTAAAATAATATTAAAACTTGAAAATCTCATAATTACGTATATGCTTTGCATATGCACGAATATGCTTGTAATGTTTGATGTCTAGAAAAGTATGGTCAAACATTACACATTCTAATTTTTTTATTTTTTATAATATTTAATTAATGGAAAGGATAAAGTGGTTATTAGAAATTATGACCTTTTAATAGTCATATTGACGATTTCCATGACACAGAAAGGCATATTAGCCCCAATTTGATGTCTATTATTTCATCAAAATGAGTTTTGTAATAGTAAAATTTTGAAAATGTGCGATTAACAAGTAGAAAAAATTTGAATTTACGTTCAAAGTATATTATTTTAAGAATACATGGTTAAAAATGAGTTTGAAAAAAAAATTTAAAATAATGAGAATCAAATGGTTGAAGATCCATGATCTTATTGAAGTGGACTTAGGTCCATGTGACATAGCTTCTATTTTTATTTTTGTGTTCCGTGGAAAAATTTCACGAGGAAGTTACATTAATTTTGTTTAAAAACTAATTCATACAAGAACTTTCTATTTCAGAGTACTTTTAGAGAAAATCGTATTGAATCAACTTTCTTTAAAAAAATTTCTAACTAAAAAAATATTTTTTTAATATAGCCTAACGAATCCAAAGGTAACTTTTGAAACACAAAAGTTCATTTTGACTTTTCAAAAACCATATTAAACTGGCCATTATCTACCAATGTTTGATCAAAAAATGTTAAAATTTATTTTCAACCACATTCTCTCAGTAAATTAATTCTACACGTAGATTTATAACTTTTTTTTTTTCTATTTTTAACAATACATCTCTAAAAAACCACTTATTACAAAATTTATTTTCAAAAATCAAACAGGTTCATCCTATAATAGTAATCATCCTATAATAGTAATCATCCTATAATATTACTACTACTGTACTTCAACTTAGGATTCTATTATCACTTGTTCTATTTTTAGTTTTCACTTTCTTTTTCCTTGTGCAATTGTGTCACCGTCTATCAAATAAAATACAGACATACGACCACCCTGAAAAGGCTGCTTTCATTGAAATGCACAAAAGTTTTGATGAAGAAACCAAAGAACGTGATTATAAATTGCAAAAAGTAAAAATGTATCAGTTCCAGGATTAAATATTTCAATTGACACTAATTTTCACATGTTGTCATTGGACAAGTATGACTCAATATGTCTAAAATGTTCATTTAAAGTACTATAAGTGCGCTAGTTTTGCTCGTCAAAAAGAAGGATTTTAATTATAACAATGTATATCAACTATCGACGACTCAGCAAGATCACTGTAAAAAAACAAATATCCATAGTTGAATATCAATGAATGCACAATCAATTACATGAATAAAAATGAAAACAAAAGAAAAAGGAATTGGGTATTCAAAAGTGTGGTTGAGTATAACAAATGATAGGTTGGGGATCCTAATATCGCACTAAGCGAAGATCAAGATTCCAAGTGTAACTTATTGAATTTCAAACCTAATATAATAATTTATTTAATATTTCTCTTATACTAATATTACCATGAACGTTGTGTGTGTATATATATATATATATATATTACTAAACAAAATTGAATCTGCAACTTTTATCAACTACACAATTCATCAAATTATTAAAATCAACGAAAAATCAGATTTTTAGCTAAATCAAACAGAAGCTATAACTGTGTGTGTAGACAATATTGAGCCCAACTCTTAAGTCTTAATTACTAGATAGATTGTTGTTGAGTAGGTGTCGATCGGTTAAATAAGAGAGAGAAGCTAAATTTCGTTCGTTAAAAAGGCAAAGGGATATGTTTGATACGAGGGCAAATGATAGGGTAGAATATTCGAGCTGAAGATTAAATGGTAAAATTCTATTTATCAATAAATTCGGATTAACTTATTAAAGGTGTGTTTGAACAACATTATTTTGGGAGAACGTATTCTGGAATACTAGATTGATGGATAACATGTGGTTGAAAAAGAAAGAAAAGTTATTGATGTGATGAAAAATATTATTTTATTAAAGAATGTGTGGTTGAAAATGAAAATTTTAATATGTACTAAACATGGGCTAAGGATTGAATTTATTTAATAACATCAATAAACGTGAATGAGTTGTGAATATTGTGGGAATATCGTGTAAACACATGTGACTTCATATTTCAAAATAATAAAATCTAAAATATATATTTTCTTGGAAGCATCAAATCTTGCACAACTGTGAATATATATATATATATATATATATATATAATTGATAATTAATTCGCCCACGATCTTGGTATGAAGCCTACTTTATTATATATAGTTAGGAGAGACACACACACACTCTCTTTGATTTCAAGCTAGAAAATAGCAAGTGGATTTAGAATCCCACCACATGTTTGGTATACCAAAACATAATTTTTTATAGAGAAGTACATTCAATTATTGAATACATTAAATATTACAGCTCAAGCAAACGGGGTAGAGAAGCAAAAATTACAAAATAAAAGTTTTTTAAACAATGTGGTTTGTGTCGAATAAGAACAAGATAACAACATAAAATACTTGAAAAACATTAAATCACGCGATTTATATATAATTACGACGATGACGACGACGACGACGTGGTAGTGGCGAGTTTCGCTCTAAGATCTTTCCTTAAAATTTTGCCAGTGGGAGACTTGGGAATTGCATGTATAAAGTACACTTTATGCAATTTCTTGTAAAAAACAACCTGGGCCAAATGAAACACACACATTTGTATCGTTAGTTATCTGACGTATTTGAGAACGGTAGCAGAATTATTACTACGTATACCTGTTTTGCAATGAATTCTTTGACAGCTTCTTCTGTTAGGTCGAATCCATTCGATCGAACCACAAATGCCACGGGAACTTCACCAGCAGCCTCGTCTTTTTGCCTGTTTCGAGTCCATATCCAAATCGTGTTATTCACTTGTCCCTTTATTCTCTTAGTTGTTACGAGAATTTTAACGGAAATTTATGAACTTACGGTACGACTGCGGCGTCGGCAATGTTCGGGTGGCTTACAAGAAGAGCCTCGAGCTCGGCTGGTGGAACCTGCATATTTTTGTTACAAGCATTGATCACATGTTATATGGAAAATGCGAGAGTTTAATTTATTATAGGAACGTGCCTGGAAGCCTTTGAATTTGATGAGTTCTTTCACTCGGTCGACAATAAAAATATCGTCGTCATCGTCCACATAACCGATGTCACCGGTATGGAGCCAGCCGTCGACATCGATGGTGTTGGCAGTTGCCTCGGCATCGTTCAAATACCCTACGACCACACGACGATACAAAATTTCAACATTTTGTTTCAAATGAAAAAGAATGTCTAATTAATCGTGTTGCAAACAACTACCTTTCATGATTTGGGACCCGCGGATGCAAATTTCTCCCGGCTGGTTACGGGGAAGGGAGGAACCCGATTCAGGATCGACCACCTTGAGTTCGGCATTCCTAACGACATTGCCACATGAGCCAGATTTAGTCAATATTGGTTGCTTGGCGAATGCCGTGGACATTGATAATACCGGACCAGCCTCGGTCATGCCATAGCCCTACATCCAATGAAAAGTTTTAAATGGCGAAAAAATTGATACGCCGTAAATTTAGATGGGTTGTACAAAAGTATGTACCTAATCTTTTATCTACACTCACAATAGGGTGTGGGGACCACATTTTTGAGAGTTTTTTAGTCGCGCAAGCTCCACGCATTTGTGAGAGGGTGTAACATTTTCGGTAAGAAAAATTCGATACAAATAATTTTATTCAAGCAGGTATAGGTCAATTATGGTCCAAACAAACTCTTTTAAATGTATATCAAACCGTATGCCCATGTAGATATGGTAAAATTGAATTAGATCGTGAACTATGTTTCGCTTATTCTACTATGACTCTAGAGATTGCATTTTTTTTTTCCTTCTTTTAATTCACTCTTGTCCTTCAAAGAAAACTTGAATTTATTCACGTAAGTATCACCCAGCCCACACCACTTGTTGATGGTAAGTATTTTCCTTTTTTAATTTTTGTAGCCCAATTTGTGGTGTATGAAAGAAACATTATCTACTTACAGAATTATTCAATGAAATACGACATGAAAAATTAGTTGAAGGGAATTAAAAATGGTGGTTTTAGTTCTGATACCTGACCAAAAACGGCCTGTGGGACTCGGTTTCTAAGGGCGGCCTCGAGCTCCTTCCCTAGCGGGGCGGCTCCAGACAGCACCGCACGAATTGAACTCAAGTCGAATTTATCCACCATTGGATTCTTGGCCAACGCTAGGACTAGCGGCGGCACCACCGCCGCCACCGACACACGGTGCCTCTGAATCAGTTCCAAGAAAGACCCGATCTCGAATTTTTGCATCAGCAGGACACCGGCGCCGGCTCTAAGCGAGCACAGAAGCACTGAATTTAATGAATAAATGTGAAACAATGGAAGAACACAGAGAACCACATCATCCGACTTCAAGTATAAATTGGGATTCTCCCCATCCACTTGCTGAGCCACACTCGTGATCAAGCTCTTGTGAGTCAAGATCACACCTTTTGGTAAACCCGTGGTGCCAGATGAAAATGGAAGCGCGACTGGGTCATTTGGATCAATAGAAACCGATGGAATATCATTCTCATTTGCTTCAGAAAGTACTGAGAAATGCAAGCAATTCTCCGGCGGGTCATCAATGGTGATTACAGTGAAATCTTCGCTGATTTTCGGGTTATTCTGCCCTGGATCCCTCAACTTATCGACGTACTGAGATTGAGTTATGATAATTTTAGCTTTAGACGCACCAAATTGCTTGAAAACTTCTGAACTTGTATAGAACGGATTGGCTGTAGTGGTGACAGCACCTATCATTGAAGCCCCCATGAAAGTAAAAACAAATTCAGGACAGTTTTGTAACAGAACCATAATCACATCTCCCTTTTTCAAGCCGAGTTTGGATAGACCGGCGGCGGTTTTCCGACATAAGAGGTGGGTTTCTGAAAAAGAGTATGTTTTTCCAGTGCTGCCCACTATAAGACATGGTCTTTCTGGATACTGTGCAAGATTCTCAAAACAGTACGTGTGGAGAGGAAGATGATTTGAAATGGGGATTTGGGGTAGTTTTGAAATGAAAACATGGGTTTCTTCAGAAGATTGGGTTTGTGGTTTTTGAGGTGAAGCTAAAGAAGAAAGCTCTGAATTTTGAGTTTCAACTGAAGCTACTGATAACATGTTTCTTGATCAAACTCAAAATCTTTGCACAAAAAGTTTTGATTTCTTGGAATGTGGATAGATATTAATTTGTGTGTTTTAAAATGCGTGATTGTGAAGATTAACCGGTAGAGTTTCAAGAGGATGACACCAAAATAAGAATACAAGAAAAACAGGCGGCTTTGGAAAGAAATGTAAGTGAAATAAATACAAGAACGTATGGGTGTTAGGTAGGAAAATACGACTGTATGAGGGGTTAGGGTGGGGTGGGGTGCGAGGGGGTAGCTGCTGCTGACCAGTATTGAGAGATTAGAGATGCAGTTAAACGCCCCCATCAACCCTTTTCTCACGTATCTCATCAACCTTCTTGCTCACCTACCACTTTCTTTTCCTTTTGGAAAAATTTCAATACTGATCCCCAATTTATTGTTATAGTTTCAATTTAGTCCCCAATCTTTGACAAGAAGTATATTAGTTGTTCATCAAAGTCATACGAACTATTCGAATTTTCTTTAATCATAATAAAAATATATCTCAATTTAAATTTCTAAGCATGATGTAAGTAAGAAAAAATGGTCCAATAACTTCTATTCAAGTAATTTATGTACATGCATACGATTTGATTAACATCGATCATCATGATCCTACCAGAAATTTGTAATCTTCAATCTTGTAAAGTTGATAGGTGATGGTTCATTGGTCGTTGATAGACAAGTTGAGATTGTCTCGACACATGGGCACAATTTTGTCACGGAACTTATATGTATATTTTCAATACAAGAAAAAATAAGAACTTACAAAAAAAAAAAAAAAAA
>CAIGRS010172633.1:0-11846 GCA_903798395.1 Fraxinus floribunda | reverse complement strand
ATTTTAATAGATATTTACCATTTTTTCCCCCTTTCTGATTGATTAAAAATATGGTCAAAATTAATTTTTTAGATCAACCGACAACAAAATGGATAGAAATCATCCAAAAGGGCCTCACATGCAATGGTTGGAAAGGTAAGGGGTGACTGCTACAACAAATTAAAGGTGTGAGAAAAGTCTGCTAATGTTTCAAAGATTTGAGGCTTTTACAGCAATTATCATTTATTTCTATAAGAAAATGCAGAAGAAAAATGATAAAGCGAATTTGAAGTGGTCCCACCTCGAATGTGCACCCTTGTCAACCAAGTGGATCATGCGCGTGGAGTCATCGGTTGCGGCCACTGAAAAAGATTGCTCATATGTATTTAGAAATGAAAATTCTACTCTCTACCACACAAATGTTGCGACTATTTCCGACACAATTATTAACATGAATAACAATGAGAAAATCAAGAAAATAATTAAAGTGACAATTAATTTAAGTATATCATAGTATTTATTTTAACAAGCTTAGGATTAGGATAATGAATTGGACGGTAGGTGACAATTAATTTTTAATTCATATTTGTTTCACAAAACTAGACGCATATTCGTAATCTTAAAACGATATCATAATATTATTTTTTCCTTAAATTCTCTCTAGTTTCCATCAAGGACATATAGCAAGTCTAGGTCGTCAAAGTTCTCATGCGACAATTATATAATTTCGAATTACATTTTTTAATTTCAATATTAACACATATCGAATTATTTTATTATCTAAATTTTAATTATCCTTTTAAATAATGAAGGAAAGAATATATAGAATTAAATTTTCTTATACATTTTGTTGAAAAATACTTGAAACCCTTAATAAATAAAATGTTATTCCAATTAGAAACGTGTTCTATAAAATTGAATAGCTTCTTATGTTAGATGTTTATCTTCAAAGTGAATTTAGTCCATCATACATTGTATATGGAACAAAGTTCATTCCAAACCGAACTTAGGGTTGAAAAGGTCGACTCAACCGAGTCAAGTTCAAAGCCAACTTTTGTAAAAGTGGAATTTGAGCACAGTGAGATCCACTAATAAAGATTATCGTGGATTTTGTTTTTTTTTTTTAATTCATAAATAAACATTTTTAAATACTAAAGCTAAGAATGATTTGTATTGTAAAACTTTTGATGTCATGGAACAAGGTAAATAACCATATGGTTATTGCTTTTTATCATTTTGAATTTCATTTAACACAAGTCGAAGATCAAATAGAAGGAGTGTTCACCAATTAATTACGATGATTATAGATTTCACGATTATGTTAGTAAACATGCTAACATGATGGAGAAGATTAAGATCTCGATAAAGTCTCAAATCTTTCTCAATAAAGGAAGATGGACGTAAGACGTCACTGTTTGAAGGGACGTGATGATCATGTCTAAACCATGATG
Organism: Fraxinus floribunda; assembly: GCA_903798395.1. Lineage (NCBI taxonomy): Eukaryota > Viridiplantae > Streptophyta > Magnoliopsida > Lamiales > Oleaceae > Fraxinus > Fraxinus floribunda. The sequence goes on along the minus strand of CAIGRS010172633.1, from coordinate 10,416 downwards.
ATGTTTGAGAGCAGACCCCACCCAGTTATTTTCAAATCTCAATTAAAGCCCACACAGTAAACAATACTCAAGTTTTAGAATTCTCAATTTGAACTTGGTTACGAGTTCATATTTATCTTCCATTTGTCTATCATTATTTTAAATTTATTTTTAATTACATATTCTCACAATAAAATATTATAAATCTAAACTGATTTTTTTAATTATATATTATTCAACATTTTATTATTTCAAAACTTATTTTCATTGAATAGTGGTAGGGGGCATAAGATGACCTTGCTCCTTCACTGATTATTTTTTCAATTAAATCCTTGCTTAATTGTAAAAGATCAATTATTAGCTCAAATATATATATTTTTCTAATAAGCAGCCGGTTTCAGGTAAGTACCAGTCAAGAACGTTAATTAATAAAAAAGAAAAGTAGGGTTAGTTAGGTCAATATCTCAATTATTGCAGTTCACTGTCGTCAACTCAACGGCCTGGCGCCGTTATGTCCCCTAACTACCACACATAATGACGTGCACAAATCTCAGCCATTCAGTCAGTCTCCTCATAGAGGCCGTTCGATTAAATCCGCACGCTTGTTTACTTTTGGGATTTACAGTATAATTACAGTAGATACAGCCTGGTAAAGAAAATGTAAAAAAGAGGAAACTGTAGAAATAGTACAGGAGACAATTTTCTTAACTAGGTCTGGTTGAATTGTTCTACGTTTGAGCTTTTGAGTCAGCTTTTGCAGCAAGATATAAGATCTTTAGCGTTTGTTCGCCCTAGCCCTGTACGGTAGATATTAAAATTAAAAAATCAGTCGTTAATGTTGACTTTTAGTGAAATGTACATTTAAAAACAAAGTATGATTAACTTTTTAATAAACAAAAGCTTTATCAAACAAGAAATTATAATGTTGGACTTGTTTGGCTTACATTTGTTTAATTTTGATAAATCAACCATGTTGGGTGGTTCAATTTATTTTGATTGAAAGAAAATAGAATTATAAGATGGTTAGATCTTGTTGGAATTTGGTTTAGAGAATGAAATTAAGTATAGAAAAGTGATTTTCGTGTCAATTTCGATCAAATACTCGGGTTTGATTCGATGGTCAAATTATGAATATAAATAGACTAACTTGTTCTACTAGTTGAATAGATCATCGTGATATATTTGAAATCTTAAAATCAATTCTAGATGAATGAGAAATTGTGGTCCAAAATTAGATAGAAAATAGATGCACGAGCTAGAAAATGACTATTTCCATCGCTCGAGCTCAAGTGATGAGAGCAACGTCTCGCGATAAGCTAGCGAGAGAAGTTCTGATGAAAATGTGTCACGTCACTTAAACGAGAAGCCAACAACAACAAATGTTGTGAAATTTGGCAAATGTTGCTGAGTTTGGAGAGCGACAACTCACTAACAATATTTTCTCTTTTATATAAAGGACCATTTGGACGTTTATTATGCATCACATTATTTACATTGAGCATTACATCAAAAACTCTTGCAAAATACTTTTTGTCATTCTAGATCTGTTTTCGTGTCGAGAGAATATTTCGTTGTTGTTTGTAGTTTGAAGTGCTTCTACCACATGTCGTATCTGTTGTATTTTGAGAGATAAGTACCATAGTCCTTAAATACCGTTGCGGGGCAATATTGTTTTAACGATAAAGTGTTTTCACTTGCCTCGAATTTCGTTTTTCGTTTTGTTTTCTTCCTCACACACACACACGCACGCGCGCGCGCGCGCACACACACACACACATACACTTCCGTTCCAACACGCCTAACCTAAAAAATAAGAAGTCGTCACGATATGTAAAGTACAATATAAAGATAATGTAAAAATATAAATATTACACAGTCACGTGTAGCTTTTGCTCACCGTGGATGTTGTGAGGTACATCCATACTCATTTTCAAGTTTGAAATTGCTACTCCATGGTGAATACGTAGAGTTGCTATTTCAATTCACTAGATCTCTATATCGTTATGGCCAAATATTGGGTGGAAAAGAATCGCTTCTGGTGTCAGAGGTGGAAGAAATCTTCAATTGTAATTGCTGAAATATTAATGAAAAAACATTTTACTAGAATATGTATAGATTTAAAACTTGAGTTTCGTGTCACATCTTATAAATTACTAGTAGAACAAAAACTCAATAAATCAAGCATTCAAGTATCGAGAATTTTCATTTGGAGTAGTTGAACTCGACATATTGTTCTCGGAACCAAATTGTGCTATTACAAGTTGAATAATGCTATTTACAATTGCTTGCTATTGTAATAATTATACGTGACATACATGTGACAGATAATTATTTGATGCATGATGCAATAAAAACTATCACATTTATGCATTAAATCATAAATTAGCATTACTGTTACAAGTTTTTACTACCTAATTTTGTCACACTTCGAACATGTTTGACGTGTTCAAAAGTAGGTATGCCACTATTTGGAAATTTCCCGATTCTCTTTTCAGCACCTAACTTATTCGATTAAAATTTATGGTAATACCAAACCAAACCAAACTTAAATAGTATTTTAATTTCTAAGAAAACAACTTATGATGGAAAGTGGAAACCAAACCGTGCTCTTGATTTTGCAAATTTTTGTTTTGTTGGTGAAATCCAAGAAATTCTTCGGAGCAGCTAGCTTTCAAAATTGGCAGATTTACGGAACCTTTTTTTGTTTCTTACGCTTTTACTGGTGTTTTTATCGGGTCGATTGATCGCTGTCTTTATGCGGTTAATCGCGCGCCTTTATCATATGCTATCACCATCGAAACGATTCTGTGCGGTTCCATTTTGATTCCATTCGCTACCATGCGCCGCTCGTTAAAAAACCGCGCATGTTAGCCTAACATTTTCATTAATACAAGTAATTGAGGATACGAATTAAGGATAATGATTAAAGGGATTGGCCGATGATTCTGATTGAGTTGTCGGTAGGTTTATCACTTTTGCCGGATTGGAAAAGGTGACAAAGCACAGTTAAAGCTACTTTTTTTCTTTTCATGTTGGGACACATACATTATATTATTTTCATTTCATTTTTCTAATATTTCTTGTACTTGAAAAATTAAAACCAAAAAGTAATTTTTTTGGTTAAGCCCGTCTACCAATAATGGACTATACAATAGTAGATAATATTGAGCTCCTGTTTGAGCCAAATTATTGTAGAATGAGAATGAAAAATATAGTCGTTGTTGGAACTCACACAATAGATAGAAAATTTGAATTTAAATATCGATGTGATGAATAACGGTCATATTTTTCATTTTAATGAGATAATAATTTAGCTCAAACAGGGCCTGAATATGAAAATCGTCATATCTATCATCCTAAAAAGTAATTTTGAGTTCAAATTTCATTACAAATCGGAGTACACTATGCTAATACTTTGACTATCTATTGTAATGTTTATAGTTCATAGTACCAAATATTGAGTAGTTGAATGGCAAAATAATCATAAGATTAACGTATAAGAAAAATATCAAATATACAATGAATAAAAAAATGAATGAGAATATATGAATTGGACGTGAATTGATAATATATATATATAAGCTCATGTTCAGTAGGGATTAATATCTAAATTTTAATTTAAATTAAAGTCAACAATAAATTTTAATATCATATTTCATAAATTTTCAATCACACATTTAATCAACTTTTATAAAAATTTACCAAAATTTTGATTTTAATTCCCACCAAAAAAGGTTATAATTAATTTAAAATTTATTAACAATAAAGTTCAGGGCCTATTGTAAATCAATGCTTTTTTTTGTATAGACATTTTCTGTAATCGTGCTGCAATTGCAAAATATATTCTACCAATGCTTATATTAAGGGTGAACCGCATTCTTGATTGCCCCCACTTGCCCTATCATGACCTTGGTGAAAGAGTTAGATCGCAGGTTATGCCTCCAAGGATACATGATAGAAGGCTACTTGTACACTTGTACTTACTCAATGGTCAATCCATATTTCAGGATTCGAACCTTTGACGCGCTAGGTTTAAGCAAAGTTGGAGTTTTTCCACCTTCCCCTTTTACCACTTAGAGATGTGCCCCGAACCTACAATTATACTGTATTGAAGGAAGCAAATGGAATAGTTGTTGCTTATTGTAAACCTAAAGTATTCTAAAAATTATTTTGCTTTAAATTCATTGATTAAACAAAAAAAAAGGGCTACAGAGAGGCCGAAGAAGCTTCCATTTTGCATCAACAAAAACCAGCACCAGCCCCTTTCGGAGGGACACCAAAGCAGAAAAAAAAAATCCCACTCTCTGTATTTTCAAGTATCTCATTCAATAATTTTCTTGATTTCTCTTTTAAGTGTTCATTTGTGCCTTCTGTTTTCAGCTAAATTTGATGTCTTTCCCTGAAGAACATGATTATATAGGTTTAACAGAGCCTTCTTCAATGGAAAATCCTTCTTCTTCCTCTATTGTTTCTACAGAAAGTGTGAAAAACAGTGTTTTGAACCTCAAAGAAACTGAGCTGAGACTGGGGTTACCTGGTTCAGATTTTCTTGAAAAAAAGGTTGGAACTGCGGTTTCTCTTTTTGGGAAAGATTTGAAAGATGAGGGCAATAATGGGTTTTCGCAAATCCCTTTGAAGAACTTCGTTTCAGGTGCTAAACGGGTTTTTTCTGATGCTATTGATGGATCTGGAAAATGGGGGTTTTCTCTGAAGGGTGGATCTGAAGTTGATTTGAGAAATAGTGGTTCTGAAAATACTAATACTTTGCAGTGTTCTTTAGCTGGACCTTCTGGGAAAGAAATTGGAAACCCTAATCCTGTAAAGCTTGTTGAGGAGAAAAAGAATGAAAATAATAGTACTGCTCCTGCTTCAAAGTTAGTTTAGCCTTTCTCTTAAACTCTTTGTACTTATTATCTTTGTATGTGTGGGTGTTTGTGTATATATATTCTTTCACAATTTGTTTATGTTTCTTTTCTTCTTGTTGGCTATCAATTTTCAGTTCTCCAAATAGCATTATCTTGAACTTAAACTTCATTTTCTTCACTCTTTATCATCAGTAATTAAACAGTAAAATAATCCACATCCCCTGTTATTTCTTTGAATCATATTTAATTATTTATATCTATAAATTATTTACTATTAACTTGAAGAATCAGGTACTTCTAGAACCTAATTCGTTCTTCACATCGATTAGCAAAGCCATTTTCTATTCTTCTGTTTATCTTGATAATTTCTTTTTAACTGAATAAATAATAATCTTATGTTTCTTAACAGGACACAAGTGGTGGGATGGCCACCAATTCGATCTTTCCGGAAGAACACCCTAGCCACCAATTTATCTAAAAACAACAATGATGTTGAGGGCAAATCAGGATTAGGCTGCCTTTACGTGAAGGTTAGCATGGACGGTGCTCCATATTTGAGGAAGATCGATCTTAAAACCTACTGCAGCTATGCAGAGCTTTCTTCTGCTCTTGGGAAAATGTTTAGTTGCTTTACCATTGGTACTCTCCCTCTCTTGCTGCTCAAGCACGTCTTTATATCTGCCTGCTTGCGTATTTGTATGCTGTAAATACATGCATATGTGATTTTCATGAGATCTGTTTTTAGATAGGGTGATACACCAAAATTTCTAGTCTATATCAGACTGTGTAGTGCTTATATATATCCATCTGAAATTTTGTTTCATGTTTCTTGAGTTCTGCCCATGATGACACTTTCCTCCAACTTAAAGTTAATTGACGATTTCAGGTTTTTGAGTTCTAGCATGTTTGGCTATAGCTTAAAAAGCTACCTTTAAGTAAATTTTTGTTTCCGAACATGCTGAGTAAGTTACTCTTTTCTATTTTTGACTGCTAAAAGAATTATTTATGTTATGACTTACTTATAAGTGAACATTTTATACTTAGCCAAACATGCTAATAGTTGTGACCTAGCTTCATGTCTTTCACGTGTCACAGTGTGAATTTGGTATTCAGCATCTTTTGATTCTTTTACCCGGCATGATATTTTGCCATCGTTTATGAATTGAGTGAAAATTGCTCAGTTAACTAATATAATTTAGTAAAATTCTGCTGAATTGAGTGGGCAAATGAGTGGTAGAGAAGTGGGTAGTATTTGTGCATTCTACGAATTGTGTGGAAAAAAAAGTACTGTCTAAAAATGTTTTTTGACCAAGGCGTTTATAAATACCTAGAAACAATGAGCCAAACATAGGCTTAATCTCTTATTGAAGGTTCATTTTCCTGCATGATTGTGATCCAGGGCAATATGAGTCTCATGGACTTCCCGGGCAAGAGCATCTTAGAGAGAACTGCTTAAAGGATCTTCTCAATGGCTCTGAATACGTGCTGACGTATGAAGATAAGGATGGTGACTGGATGCTTGTTGGTGATGTTCCATGGGAGTAAGTCTTGGTTCTATATAACTTAGTATACATTTTCTGCACAAGTTTGAAGATTCTATTTTATTTTTGTATCAATTCAGTGTTTCATAATGTTATATCCTAAGCATTAAGAATTTACGAGTTCTTCTCTTTTGCTTTTAGGATGTTCACTGATTCTTGCAAGAGATTAAGGATCATGAAAGGCTCAGATGCAACCGGGCTAGGTACGACTAACAGCTGATTATCTTTTTCGGTCTCCTGTATAGATAGAGCAATGCACTTTAATCACATTCACCAACGGTTGAAAGGCATTGAATTCCGTATAAACTCATGGACAGTGCTTGAAATGAATAAATTGATGATGTTTGCAGCTCCAAGGGCCATGCAGAAGTGCAAGAACCAAAGCTAGGCATGAGGTATCAGAATGAGGAATTCGTGAAGCTCCAAAGGGTTTTCTGTATCACTTATCTCAATTTAGATGTAGTATGTCTTGTTGGAAGTACTTGCTTCCGAGCAGAAATATTAGTCGGAAGTCCAAAGGTTTTGCTAGTAGTATAAGTTCTGAATATGTATTCTTCAACTCAAATTGATGTGTAAATGGACTGCTTGTTTGATTGCAATGCTGTGTCTTGTGCTTGCCAATTGCCAAATTCCATGACAAATGAAAAAAAAAAATCAAGGACTGCTGTGAAAGTCAAGGAAGAAAGCAGAAAAAATCATATATTTTGGACAAAATTGAACAGCAATGAGAATGAACCTTATATTAACAGAATCAAAACTATATGCAATGCAACCTTAAAATCCTAGATATTCTAAAATTAAGAATCTTGTTCCCTGGAGGTATACCATTTTAGTGTATCCATTAAATACAGCGGTGTCAAATCCCGATAACCCAAGCCTCTGAAATAAGCTATATATACCATCTTCGACAATAGAATTTGGTGCACGTGCAGGATCATATATGTTCTGATCAGTGAAGGCCCGGTCACTGGGGGTAGCTCCCAGTAAAGGTCTAGTATCGACTCTACAAACCTGCTGTTTTGAAAATGTTCAGAGTACGTAATTTCCTTGTTACTGTGGTGAAAATTGCCCAGCATTTGCCCTCTTACACCCCACCATGTTTCTTCCGTCAACATAGTTCCTCTACATCGACTGCTTTCTCCCAGAATTTCTTCCTCCAAATCGTAGCATAGCTTCATCGCTAAATCCAAAGCAGCTATGGTCACCACCTGGTCGAATAAACTTATTTTGAGCAGTGAACCTGATTTAATACAAGGAGTTATTGGAACTATAACATTAAAGAACTGTGGTGAAGTGTGGTGAATCGTAGGACATACTTTTCACAAAAATGCGTTCAGTAAAAAAAGTACCTTGGAAAACAAATTGTGGCAAGAAAGGAGCTTAAAAGTAACCTCTTTTAAGATTAGCCAAACATGCCACACCCTTTGACATGTTATCTATGCATTCTTATTTTCTTGTGCATATTATGTCAAGTGATTAATGAATTTGCTTATGATAGGAGAACATACTTGATATTTACTGATTGGGACAAAGAATTACGCAATTTTGCAACGAAGGTAGACAAAAATGATAGGGAACAATCATATTGCCTTTCTTAACTCAAACAGAACAGAAACATATTGCAGATTATATTCTTGAATTGTCAAGGATAATCAGAGCAAGACAAAAATATTGTTAAATATTATGATCAGGAACGATGATCAACGAGGAATATCTAGCCTTTCATAGAGTATGAGAGGCTAGAAAATCTATGGATTCACCGTTCATCCAAATGTAGTATGCAAGGATCTAAACTGCTAAACATGCATAGCGTAGAAGTGCATAAATATGTGCAGAAGTAACCATGAATATGTGGTTGAAATTAAAGTTTGATTTTGACTTATATTTATAAACCATTTACAAATTGGCAGCCAATTAAAAGCTAAGGAATTTAATGTTGTGGATTATTAAGATTAATAAATGCTGAATAACTGAACTCTGACTTGTACTGTATGGCTACTGCTTTAAGAAGCAATGAAGGAAGAAGAGTTGTCGAATTTCCAAAACCAAGATTACCTTTTGAGTTCATTCTGGTGGTCATCAAAGAAAACAAGAACTCAATTGAGATCTTTGATTCCATGTTTATCCATCTTTCTGCCCCAATCCATGCTTCAGAAATCTTCCTTTCCGGCAAAGTAAGTGCAATTTCCATCAACATAAGCAGGCCCTTTCTTAAGGTACTTCCCGGGATGGCGAGGTGAAAGTGACACAATTGGTGTGTCTGGCATCGCTTGCCTTAAAACCCATGTTGAATGTCCCTTAAAAGCGCCACTCTCAATCATCAAGTCTGGCTTCAGCCGTTGTGTAATACACCAAAGCCCAAACATGTGGTCGAAACCCATACCATACATGTTATTCTTGAGACCTTGACGGGTTGTGTCTCATATATCGGAACAAATTCCTCGAGACCTTTAAGCAAACCCTTGGATGTCCATTCAACAGTTTTCCCATGTCTCGATCTGCCTTTTGATAATGAGTAGGCACAGAACATAACAAATTAATCTTTTACCAGATGACTCCATTTAAATAACAAAATGACGTAATCTTTGAATTAAACGTAAGGCATGCTGATTCAACCAATCCTCAAGCTAACAAATGAGAAAGTGACAAAGAACAATAACACGCAATCACGATTCTTTGAATAGTTCACGAATACTTCTCAAAGTTTTTATTTATACAATGAAGAAAACCAAGCTCCAAGATTTCATTGCACTACTACCTAATAAATCTGAAATTTACTAATCAGCATACGAAGAAATGGGAGTAGCTTAACTTCAGCTCTTTAGACTTCCAATAAGGTAGAGTCACATGATTAAANTCTCAAAGTTTTTATTTATACAATGAAGAAAACCAAGCTCCAAGATTTCATTGCACTACTACCTAATAAATCTGAAATTTACTAATCAGCATACGAAGAAATGGGAGTAGCTTAACTTCAGCTCTTTAGACTTCCAATAAGGTAGAGTCACATGATTAAAAATTAATTAACAAGTTTCTTTAGATGAAGCTTTTAAAACAGTCCACTTTTGATCCGAGGAGGAGACGGAGATGCAGACCACATCGCGATAATGCTTCGTTAAAGAAGGTATTACGATGATGACTAGGCCCAAATTGAGAATGAGCCAGAGGTAAGTGGTTCGGGTCAGGCGGTTCGAGATCCGCATTGAGACGGATATGTGCTTCCGGGTCTTGGATTCGTCTCCGGTTTCTCCTCCGCCGTCGCAATGGGCGCCGTGTCGACAGTGCTCTCTCCAGCATCTTGTTCGTCGGAGGTGTTATTAGTTAACTGATAAGCCCAACTTTAATGTGGGTGACTAATATACGAGGAAAATATCATTTTGATCCCTGGACTTTTAGACGTCACACACAACGCTACTTTCTCCCTTCCCAACTGTTCACGAAAATATGTTTCAGATTTAAATCACCGTAAGTGCACGGTTCGTTGACAAGTAATTAAGTGAAAATTCAAGAATTTCGAGTATCGTTCCCACGAGGATTGGTTTAACGTGATTTCTATTATGCACGATTCGTTGACAAGTAATAAAGTGAAAATTCAAGAATTTCGAGTATTGTTCCCAGGAGGATTGATTTAACGTGATTTCTATTATCTCGACCTTAACCGAATCTATTAAACTCAAAATGATTTTTGTGATTTTTTATAAAACTATTATTAACATGTAAACTAAACTAAGATTACGAATTAAATGCAAAAGTGATGGTTGAATGCAAAAGTTAAAGAAATTAATGTATGAAAAAGCGTATTAGGATCCTGAATCACCAAGCAAGTTTACTTTTAATCTCTATTTCACAATTTGATAACAGATGAATTGGTTGAAGAATCAATGTTTCTAACTTATCCAATAATCTCTTTCGAGTAGAATTGAACATATTCTAGCATACCATTTGACTATATTTCTATGACAAATGCAATATACAAGAATGCATGACGTTTTGTAAACACTTAGAGATTCACGTAAAGTATATCGGTATAT
>CAIGRS010172620.1:0-13357 GCA_903798395.1 Fraxinus floribunda | reverse complement strand
ATTTCTTCTATTTTTCACTTTCTTGAACCAGCATATTGTCTATTAGTTGTTTACTTAATAATTTAAGTTTTATATTTAAAATTTTTTAAAACAATTATATGGACCATTGATTCTTTAATTGATAAATTTGATTTTATATTTTATAGTACTTGAAGATAAAAAGAACATATAAGAAATACTAGTGCGGGATGAAATGTCAAAATTTGTAAAACGGTATATATTGAGAACTTTTCTGTATGTATAGTTTCTATGTTCATTACACTTGAATTATGTTATAGTTAATGAATATGATTTAATTTATATATATTTGGTTTTTATTTTCTGTACCAAGTTATTTCATGCTTACAGTTGGCTTTAAGTTAATTATGTTGGAAAAAAAATTAAATTGAAAAGTACTTCCACATACTACATTGATTATTATATGGAAATTTGTATCAACATTACAGTCCTCAGGGCACATCTCCAAGTGGTAAAAGATGAAGGTGGAAAATCTCCAACTTTGCTTGAGACTGCCGCGTCAAGGGTTCGAATCCTGAAATATGGATTTGGCCCTTGGATAAGTGCAAGTGTACAAGAAACTTTCCACCCTATACCCTTGGAGGCACAACCTGTGATTTACCTCTTTCAACAAGATCCATGACAGAACAGGTGGGGGCCTTAAGGTTGGGGTTCAACCTTTTGTATCAACATTACAAAATTGCAGTTTCTGCAAAAAATATTTAATTACAGTATTGATAAATGATACATTTAAGAACCCCAACTTCCTCCCAAACTATAAAATCTCTTTCAACTAAAAACAATAAAGAATATTTATATTTTCAGATTTATATTAGACACTTTCCGCCTACTTTAATTTACAATTTTGATAATCATTTTTCATCCTTGATTTTTTCTGGAAGGCACGTTGGCTTCACCACTGAGAGATTCAACAATGGACTCCACGTCTTCTTCAACTTCCTGAACCTAACATTAGTAATTTCAGCAACATGATATCACAATATGGTGACTAATTTGAGCTTAATAAACTATTGAGTCGTGAGGGTCTATCTTGAAAAGTCATTCTTTTTTATAAAAATTAATTCAAATCCTTACATGTTGATTATTATTTCTAATATATATTAAGCTATAAGGGGATCTTGAATAGTCCTTGTGCATATCTGAAAATACTAGTGGTGGCTCGGTTTTGTTGAATTCGAGGACAAAAAATGCAAAAAATAAACGACGAAAATTTTAAATCAATGTCCATATAACTTGGATATTATTTGTCACATCATTTTTTTTATAAAAATTAATTCAAATCCTTACATGTTGATTATTATTTCTAATATATATTAAGCTATAAGGGGATCTTGAATAGTCCTTGTGCATATCTGAAAATATTGTCAATTATAGTCTCTAATAAGTGAATTTATAGGCACTTTATATATAGAAGAGATATATATTTGTTGGCTTTAAGTTAATTATGTTGGAAGAAAATGAAGTTGAGAAGTACTTCTACATACTATACATTGATTATTATATGGAAATTTGTATCAACATTACAATATTGCAGTTTCTGCAAAAAATAATTAATTACAGTAATAAATGATACAACATTTAAGAACCCCAACTTCCTCCCAAACTGTAAAATCTCTTTCAACTAAAAAAAATAAAGAATATTTATATTTTCAGATTTATATTAGACACTTTCCGCCTTATACTTTATTTTACAATTTTGATCATAATCAATTTTCATCCTTGATTTTTTCTGGAAGGCAAGTTGGCTTCACCACTGAGAGATTCAACGATGGACTCCACATCTTCTTCGACTTCCTGAACCTAAAATTACACTTTAACAATTAGTAATTTCGAAAAGTCATTCTTTTATATAAAAATTAATTCAAATCCTTACATGTTGATTATTATTTCTAATATATATTAAGCTATAAGGGGATCTTGAATAGTCCTTGTGCATATCTGAAAATACTAGTGGTGGCTCGGTTTTGTTGAATTCGAGGACAAAAAATGCAAAAAATAAATAAATAAAATTAGACAACGAAAATTTTAAATCAATGTCCATATAACTTGGATATTATTTGTCACATCAATGTGGAAAAAAAAATGGGTACTTTTGGGTCACCCATAACTGCTCCTAGGATTGGAACAAATCATAAAATGTTAATGTTGTAAGATAAGAATTACGAAAATTCTATTTATACCTAATTTTTCACCTAATATTTTATTGAATTGATAAGTGACGGCCCTCGTACTTGTCAATTCAGTAATTCATTAGGTAGAAAATTAGGTACGCGTAGCATAACTTTGAGAATTAAGCCCCTATTTGATGCATATTCTTTTTTAAAAAAAATGTATTTTAAATAGTGACGTGATAAAAAATATGTGGTTAAAAAAAAAAAGTTTTGAATTTGTATGTAATATTATTTCATTGAAGATTGTGTGGTTGAAAATGAGTATTGAAATAATGCATTTTTTTAATAATGTGAATCAAACATGGTGTAACTAATATTTTCTTCAAGAATTAAAAATGTTAAAGTCATTCTTTATTATTAGTCAAAAAGTTAAGTCATTCTTTATTATTAGTCAAGGTTCCATTAATTAACTTAAGCTATTGACTTGGTCAGATTATAAATAAGTTTAGTTAAAGATTTGTCAAACGCCTAAACTTCATTATATTTTAATGCACATTAGTTAGGCATACCTTATTGATAACATCTTCAACCAATTGAGCATCCTTAGCAGTTGTTTCAGCCACATTTTCAATAAAATCAATTGTTTTCCTAAATTTTCCTCCTTCCGGAAGGTGATCGGCAATGTTCTCCGCCACTTTATCCACCACCTCGGCCGTCTTTTCTACAACTTCTGTTATCTGTTCTATTGTCTCCACGGCCGTATCAACTTCATCTGCACAATTTTTAGTTTTAAAAATTAATGCTTTTATTTTTTAACAAGATTCATTAGAATTAGAGAATTCATTTCTCTTACTTTTTAGTTTCAGCAATGGTCCCCATTTGTTGGTCACAAATGGTAAAAATATTGTTAGTGCAATTCCCAGAATCCATTTTCTCCTGAATAAATTCATGTAGTTCGGTTAGCTAAATACATACACAATATTAACCAAAGAAGAATTTAAAATATTGTCAATTATACTGCACAATTGTCGAGTACTGTACAACAAATATGCAAGAAATGTAAATCTTGACTTACAAGGAATTTGAAGGAGGCTGTGAGGGCAATGGAGCTCCTGGAAAACTGTTGTTGACAACAAAATTCCTGAAACAAATCAACATATTAGATGTTATCATGATGTCATGTTATCATGTCTCGCCAGTGAACAGATATATTACCTTTTATTGCCGTTATCCTTGTCCATTCCTGAATAGCTGCTGAGATACCGATATCCCAAGCTCTGTCTACTCAAGAAAAGGCCTGGATTCTTTTTTAATATAGAGTTGGAGCTAGAAAAAGTTCGAAACATACTACATGGCTTGACATGGAGGATACTAGTCGAAGTGTAAAATCTTGTCACCGACAAAAGAAATCTTGCCATTGACACAATTAAGCAACACAACAATCTTTTTACACTTTTGATTTACGAAAATCCTTGCTCGGAACTTGAAAAATCAATGTCAAAAGTATTCTTCGTCGAACCTTAGAGTCGGTAGATATATGGGATTTATGTCTCCAAACACTAGAATGGAAAATTATGTGAACAAAGGCTTGCAGAAATTAATGTAAATGTGTACGAGTTTGTTAGAAAAGAATGTGTAATGAGATTTAACAACTGCAATAGCCTATATATAGAGAGGACTGTATTTTATTAACTTGGAGGGGTTGAAAAGATCACATTTCGAAGAAACTTCGACAGACACGCTATGGAATAAATAATTATGCCGAGTAAAATAGAGAAAAAATAAACCCTCTTTGAAAATTGAAATGTTCTTATTCTTATCAACTGGCTTGTAGCTATTGACTATTCAACTTAAAGTTTTTTACTTATTTAAAATTTGGGAATAGGATTTGCCGGCGAGTGTGGGGGTGGGGGTTGGGGTGGTTCAACATCGTGAGGGAAAATGATGGAACTTGCCAACATTTTTCTTTTACTTCACTTTTCTTTTCTTTTTTCCAAAGTTTTAGGTAGCGTGTAACTTGCTAATTTATTTCAGAAGACGTGCATTTTTTTACAAATTCTTGCTTTGACCATTAACTCATCGCAAACCCTCCAACAAGCAGCCACCGGTTATCCCAACATATTTTGTCGAGTTCAAAGAATTTATTTATATATTTAGCCATGTTTGGTGGGATTAAAATAAATTTTTTTGTAAATTTTTATAAAAGTTGATGAAATATGTGGTTGAAAAGTTATAGGTTATATGAATTATGTGATTAAAATTAATTTTTAACTTTGATTTAAGTTAAAATCTAAATTTTAATTTATATCAAACATGGACTTAACATGTGATCCTCATTTAAGATAGATCCATTTTGTCAAATATATGTACGAACGGTTTTTGTAATTGGACATGTGAAATCAAGACGAACTTAGTTGACACAAAATTAATTTAAAGTATATATTCAACATATTTTACATGCACATCTTAACATATTTGGTTTCGTGCGCGGAAAATATTAGTGGAGGCTAAGTTCACTTTTTGAGCACGAGGATGTTAGATTTTGTGACCCAAATTAGGTTGTAATTTTTGGGAATATATTTTTCCTTCTTTGCACGTATTTGAAAAATTATTATTTTCTTTAGTTCACACGTTTTATTGGAAAATATTGAAAAAATATTGTTTCCTTTATTTCACGTAATTTGTTTTTATCTTGTTTCCATCTTCCCTATAAATAGTAGACTCTTCATTCAATTTTTGTGAGATCTGAAATTGTATTTTCTCACCATTGGTTGTTTAATAAAATATCAGTTCCTCTGCCAAGTTTTTCTTTTCTTTTCTTTAAATCTTGTTCTTGTTTGGTGAGCGATCAATACTTCATATTGCTCCATTAGAAATTATTGGATTTTGAAAGCCAAATTATGTTGTAATTTTTGGGACTATATTTTTTCTTCTTTGCACGTATTTAAAAAAATTAAATTTTAATTTATATCAAACATGGACTTAACATGTGATCCTCATTTAAGATAGATCCATTTTGTCAAATATATGTACGAACGGTTTTTGTAATTGGACATGTGAAATCAAGACGAACTTAGTTGACACGAAATTAATTTAAAGTATATATTCAACATATTTTACATACACATCTTAACATATTTGGTTTCGTGCGTGGAAAATATTAGTGGAGGCTAAGTTCACTTTTTGAGCACGAGGATGTTGGATTTTGTGACCCAAATTAGGTTGTAATTTTTGGGAATATATTTTTCTTTCTTTGCACGTATTTGGACAATTATTATTTTCTTTAGTTCACATATTTTATTGGAAAATATTGAAAAAATATTGTTTCCTTTATTTCACGTGATTTGTTTCTATCTTGGGTTTGTACATCTTTCCTATAAAAGTACTCTATTTATTCAGTTTTTGAAATAAGAAGCCATTATTGCTGAATTCTTGTAATTTTCTTATTTGTTTTTATCTTGTTTTCATCTTCCCTATAAATAGTAGACTCTTCATTTAATTTTTGTGAGATCTGAAATTGTATTTTCTCACCATTGGTTGTTTAACAAAATATCAGTTCCTCTGCCAAGTTTTTCTTTTCTTTTCTTTAAATCTTGTTCTTGTTTGGTGAGCGATCAATACTTCATATTACTCCATTAATCTCTTCCAATTTTCACAACACATGGGTTCAAAAGGTCTCAACAAGTGGTATAAGAGCTACATGTTGTTGAGTTTATTTGAGATTTCTAGTTTCGATGGCTGTCATGAAGTATGATATTCAGCTGTTGGATCGCAATACAAGGTTTTCCCTATGACAAGTAAAAATGAAAGCAATTCTGGCGCAAATGGATTTGGACGATTTTCTGTTGGGTTTTGATAAAATGCCAACAACTTGGACAACAGAATGATCAGAATGCACTGTCTATGATTCATCTTCATCTTTCTAACAATATTCTTCATGACGTGGTTAAGGAGAAATTAGCTGCTGCATTGTGGTTAAAACTGAAGCAATTGAGTAAGTTGCATCTGAAGTAGAGGCTTTATTCTCATCACGTGGCAGAAGAGAGTTCTTTAGAGGACCAACTGACCGTGTTCAAGAAAATCGTCTCTGATTTGGAAACGTTAGAAGTCAAGTATGATGAAAAGGATCTGGCCTTGATCTTGTTGTGCTCACTGCCCGCTTCGTATTCGTCGTTCAAGGATACGATCTTGTACAGTCGTGATACATTCACCATTGACGATGCTTATGAAGCTTTATTTTCAAAGGAGAAGATGAAGCATATCGTTGGAGCTAAAGATGAGGAAGCTCTGGTTTCGTATGGTGATCGACAGAGGGGTAGGTTAAGGGTGAACTTTAGCAATTAGTCTTGTTTCTAATACAGGAGAAAATGATACATCAAAAAGGATTGCGACAAATTGCATGGTAAAGGTAATTTATCTACAAATCATGGGAGGCGATCTGATCATTCGGACGAGACTAATATTGCCAAGAGATTTTCGGATGTCGAAGACGTGGTGCTGACCATATCTGACATGGAATCTAAGCTAGATGAGGAGTGAATTCTGGATTCAGCGTGTTCGTTCCATATGTATTCAATATGGCCTGGTTTGAAACATATGAAACAATGAAGTAAGGTGGAATTGTCATGGAAAACTACCAATCTTGAAGGGTTACTAGAATCGGTCGAGTTAGATTGAGGTTATTGGACGGGATAGTTCGAGTTCTTGGCCAGGTTCAGCATGTTCCAGACTTAAGGAAGAATTTCATCTTGCTGAGTACCTTGGATTCTAATGGGTACACATTCTCCAGTGAAGGTGGAGTCTTGAAGGTCCAAAGGGGTCATCATGTTGTGCTGGAAGGACGGAAGGTTCTCAGCTATATATCCTGCAGGGGCACACAGAACCAGTGAAAAGATATTTGGACAGGTTTAGTACCGTGGAAAAGATCCAGTTCGGTACAGTACCTTCGTGTTGGGCTCCGAGTCATTTGCTAAGGGAGGACTCATGGAGCATAGGTACTGGGTTTCAAATGTGTGTGATCATGATTTCGGGGTGTTTGAAGGTGACAGTTCTAGCAAGGGACCTTCAGTTCAAACATTTGGTATGGATTTTGTTACAGGGTATGTTTCGACCATGTTTGATATTTGTTGAATTCTTTGTTGGAATTCTGGGAACTTAGGGTTGGGTTCGGGTGTCGCTTGTGAACATTGGGCAGAGGTGATGTTTTTCGTGAGGTGGAGAGTTTTGGTACTGAATGAAGAGGTTGGTTTTCTGATGCAGTCGGACTTACTTTTCAGGTGGAGAGATTTTGGAGTTTCGTTCATTACACCGGCATTTGTGTCAAGGTAGAAATTATTGGATTTTGTAACCCAAATTATGTTGTAATTTTTGGGAATATAATTTTCGTTCATTACACCGGCATTTGTGTCAAGGTAGAAATTATTGGATTTTGTAACCCAAATTATGTTGTAATTTTTGGGAATATAATTTTCCTTCTTTGCACGTATTTAAAAAAATATTATTTCATTTATTTCACGTGTTTTATTGGAAAATATTGTTTCCTTTATTTCACGTGATTTGCTTTTATTTTGTTCCCATCTTGGGTTTGGACATCTTTCCTAGAAATAGTAGACTTTTCATTCAGTTTTTGTACGAACAGAAATTGCTGAAATTGTATTTGCTCTCCATTGGTTGTTTAATAAAATATCGGTTCTTCTGCCAATTTATCATTTTTTTTTATTTTAAATCTTGTTCTTGGTTGTTGAGGGATCAATACTTTATATTGCACTATTAATCTCTTCTGATTTTTCACAACACGTGGATTGAAAGGGTCTCAATAGAGGAATCGTCTCACTTGGTGGATGAATTTGAACCAATTATTTGGCTTAATGTTACAATAAAGAATAATTCGAAATTTGTCATTGATTGTAACTAGAACTGCATATATAGATATTTTCTTTTTATTTTACTATACTAGTTTTCGACGATTCAATTAGAATTGAGTAGGACCGCATGACCCTTAAGAACTGAATTTTTAAGTCTTAACTTTTACTAGACGAATGCTAAGTACCACTAATATTATGAGGGTGTTTGGTGGGGATTAAAATTAGATTTTTAGTAGATTGTGATAGAAGTTTTTGAAATGTGTGATTGAAAAGATGTAGGACCCATGAAAGATGTGATTAATATTGATTATTTGACTTTGACTTAAATTAAAATCTGATTAATCATGCCCAAACAAGCCCTATATGTATTACTTTGCAAACTCAAGCTTGAACTCTCGTGATTCAAATCGAATAGTTTCATTTAGTGGGAAAAGACAGACTAGTAATTAATGGGTATTACAGCATAAGATTTATTAATGTAAATCTGAACACAAATCACACATTTCTGTTAATTAAGCGCATTAAGTCACGTAATTTCATTTGTGGAAAAAGAATATATAGTTTGCGTTAATTTCCTATGTCAAGCCATATGTGCACGTCTGAAGTAGTGGTCTCAACGATTTGCTCGGTCAAAAAATCTAGGCTTTATCCGAGCTTTCGGCTCGGGCCTTAGCGAGACGGGCCGGGCCGGTTCGGTTCGGTTCGGTTCAATTTTTTTTTTTTTTTTTAATTTTTAAATCGTGAAAAATCTAAATCTTTTTTTAAAGAATTTAAAATTTGTAAAATTTATACGTATTATAAATAATAACTAAATATTAACATATCAAAAAATTAAAGCTAAAAAAAAAAAAAAGTTACAGGCAAATTTTAATTTTAATTTTTTAATTTTTTAGGCTCACGGGCCAACCCTTTGAGCCATATGGGCTGGGCGCTCGAGTCGACGACCCAAAATGGGTCTCTGCTCGAGCCTCGACTCGACCCCACCGAATTACGAGCCGGCTCGGTTCTATCTTTTTTCGGATCGAGTCCTAACCGTCCAAGCCGATGAGCTATTTTGTCATCCCTAGTCTGAAGTGCGCTCCCATATTTTGGCCTAAGTCGTGTTTATAAAATACAATTTTGTAAGTGGTTGGCTTTTACTGGATTGTGATAACTGGCATTGATCCTAGTCGTTGGATTTGTTTCTCGAGGCTTCGAAGGGTTTCTGGCGTGTTGGTTGTTCATTTTTCATTTTGCTTTACGGTTTGAGAGATTTTTGCTCTCTGGGTTCTATGGTTTTATCTTGTCTTGAAAACCTCCTTCGAAGCTGAGATCTTGGGTACTTTCCTTCATGAATTGTAGTTTCTAAGTGAAGATAGTTGAGCGTGCTAGGGTTCTTACGCACGTATAATTTCAAAGTGATTTTTTGGAGTTCTTTTTGATTCCTTGTTAGATCTGCAATTTCTGTTTCGAAGATAATTTTTTTGTTTTCGTTTTTTTTTTTCTGTGATTTGATCTTATGTAATCTTGAACTATCGAATACCTTCGTTGCCAATTTGGACGATTTATTGAAATAGAGCAATATTCATTTTAATGGATGCTCTATAGGGGATTGGGTGTTAGAACTAGTCACCGAACCTCTGGAGTTACGGTGGAAGCAAATATTTGTATTCTATTTTAATTTTTTTGCAAGTTTTTTACTTTATACACTTTTAGATTTCTGTTTTGATCGCTTATAATTTGTGTTTGTGAGCATTTCATCTCGGAAAAACAAATCCAAAGTATTTACTACATACATTGGCTAGGATTTGTGTAAGAACAAATTATTTAGCTTTATCTTGGCTCTTTGACTAGAAAATACGAATAAAAGAACCATTAAGAAAATTATTATTGACGCAAATGAAATACATATGCATATTAATTACAACATGATATTGTTTTACAATAGTATCAACAATAATATTTACAATAGGTACTATGAAAAAGAAATATAAACTTGATGAATAATAGAAGAAATCAAATCAACAAATGAAAATTTATATTTACTGACAAATTATGATTTAAAAAAAAAAAATTAATTCAAACATTTCATTAAGGTTTACTGGCCAATGTTTCTTCATTTCCTTCTTTGGGAGGCTCTTTGGCTTCATCGACAAGAGATTCAACAAACGTTTCCATCTTCTCCTCTGTTTCTTGAACCTGCATTAATTCACATATCAATAATAAGCAATTTTCATATAGTAATAGTATTCTTAATTACTTTTGCTTTCGTCTTAAAACCCAATAATTTTATTTTATTTTTCTTTCAAAAGTGCGAACAAAAGTTGCACGTTGATCATTGGATGGGAGATTGTAGGAAAACGAGTTTCTCTTCAAAATAAGTTAAAACTCCAAATCCCAACAAAAAGATTGTTATAATTAAGAATTCGTCTCAATGTATAATTTATTAATAAAACTCGTGCAATAGACTAATTAAGCAAAAAATCAAGAATAAATCTAAGTGCACAATATTGGTTGACAACTATGTGTTGTCAAAATCCTACAATGCGATGTAAAATACAATTTTTTTAAATGGATGGATATGATGATGTCAAGTACGATGTTGTCAACCAATGTTGTACATGTAGCATAATTAATCAATGAATACAATTTTTTTTTGTACACGGCACATATAATAATTCTGGGTTTAACTGCTCCATAAGCAACAAGAAATAAAAAAACAAAAAAATAAAAATAAAAATAAATAATGAAGTCATGCATGTGATTAAGAATAACCATCATTTTTCTTGACTAATTTAAAGCCATCTAGAGGACGGCTAGACTTTTTGAATACATAGGAAATTGAGATTAGAATAAAGATTTTTGTTAATTAAGTTAAGCAATTGACTTGGTCAACATATTATAATTAAATGATTAGTTATATATAGACGAAAAGTTTAGATTATTTTTTTAATTAATTGCAGGCATAATTAAAACAGGTGTATTAGGTAAACCTTATCAATAAACTCATCAACTTGATGAGCATCCTTGGCTACTTCTTCAGCCATATGTTCAACGAAATCCACCATATTTCTCAGTTTTCCACCTTCGGGAAGATCATCCACGATGTCCTCCGCCACTTTCTCCACATCCTCCGCCACCTTTTCTATTGTCTCCACAACGTGTTCTATTGTCTCCACCGTGGTTTCGACCTCGTCTGCACATTAAAAACAAATTATATATGACATGTTTGTTAGAGAGGATCAAATAATATTAGCAAATAAAAGAACTTAAAAATTCTGTTCAATATATTTTCTACTTTAATCTTATACAGAAAATGCACATAAAGATTTAGAATATATCTCGATACTTACTTTTGAGTTTCAGTAATGACGCCCATTTATGGCTGAAGAAAGGTAGAACTACTGTAACTGCAAATCCCAGAATCCAGTTTCTGCATAAAATTCAGAGGAAAAACAAAACAATTTTAGCACTAGACGATCAGATTGATTACTTTATAAAGGCTGTGAACTTCAAAGTTTTATGCTATGCAATTAGACTTACAAGAAATTGGAAGGAGGGTCGGAAGGAGGAGGCACTGCAGGATTAGCAGAGTACACAACGAAGTTCCTGAAATAAAACAATTTATGAGGCTTGATGAACCAAAAACTCTAAACCCTCTAAACATATTTTTTC
Source organism: Fraxinus floribunda (assembly GCA_903798395.1). Classification (NCBI taxonomy): domain Eukaryota; kingdom Viridiplantae; phylum Streptophyta; class Magnoliopsida; order Lamiales; family Oleaceae; genus Fraxinus; species Fraxinus floribunda. Next base: position 1,710 of record CAIGRS010172620.1, on the reverse strand, counting down.
TCGATATCATGCTGAAGTACATGTCCAAAAACTTATGCGAGTAGACAAAAGAAAATCAGCTTGATGAATAAATGCTAGCTACCTTTGATTATTATTATCCTTTCGCGTTCCCGTGTTCTTTTTGACGCATTGCAAGCTCTGAAGAGCCCAGAATAGGCTCTGATCTTTGAATTTCAACATAGCCAAATTTGAAGCAGAATTTGGGGAGAGAGTATTGGAGCCAATAGGACGGCTAGTTAAAGTGCCATTCACAATAAAAGATTTTGATATCGACATAACTTAATAGATAGATTGAGAAAACAAAGTCTAGTTCTGAATTTGGTGCAATATACAGAAACTTTTTCCAATGAAATTGGGTATTTATAGATGTCAACAGAAGAAGTTACGAAATTTATAGGAAGGAACGTGGAAGAAACTGGATTGAAATGGTTGAAATTTGAAAACGAGAGCAGACGCGCTGTGTCTTTTGAATATTCATATATTCCTTTTTTTCATATATTCTTAAAATTTTGACTTTTTCTCATTTTTGTAATTGCTTATATTCCATTATGTTTGTTAATTGACAACTTAGGCTCGATACACCTTATTTTTCATTTTTCAACTTTTGTAGTGTTTGATAAACAAAATTTTTGTTTTCCAACTTTCCAAATTTTCCATATTTTTGAGGAAAACAAATTCTTGATATTTTGGTTAGTAAATATTTTCCAGGTTTTTTTTTTTTTTTACAATTGGAAAAAATTCTAAACAAAATGATAAAAAAATTTATCACTTTTATTGACAATTTTCATGCAAAACAAAGTCAAAAGAATTGTATTCGGTACGATAAATTTTTTTTTCAATTTTCTTTTGACAATTGGAACAAATTCTAGACCCAATTATAAAAAAATTTTTTTCAGGTTTTTTTTTTTTACAATTGGAAAAAATTCTAAACAAAATGATAAAAAAATTTATCACTTTTATTGACAATTTTCATGCAAAACAAAGTCAAAAGAATTGTATTCGGTACGATAATTTTTTTTTTTCAATTTTCTTTTGACAATTGGAATAAATTCTAGACCCAATTATAAAAAAATTATCACTTGAATGGACAATTTCCATAAAAAAATGAAGCCAAATAGGACACCAAACTTTTAACATTTTCCTTAAAAAATTATATCAATAAAATACAATTAATTATAATTCCCAATAAAATAATTTTTAAGTAAATTAATTCCTTATAAAATATTTTATTTTCACCCATTTTTCATCTTTGCAATCAAATGACCCTTATATTTTTTTTTTTTACGCTTTTGTAGCATGGAATGTCTTATCAAGTTGTACTATTTTCTTGGATATAAAGTAATGAAAAAATAATAAAAATAATGGTCAATTTTTTGCTTTTTCTTGAATAAAACCCATTATACACTTTGACTTTTCTACCGGGCTATAATTTTCTATCTACCATAAATAAAAAAGTGACTTCTTCCATTACTTCATAAGGACTCGGCTCTGCTAAGCCCCGTTGCTCCTTATTTTTTTTTATTTTTTTTTGTCAGATTCAATATTTTAAGTTACAAAAATGCATTTTAACCGATTTAAAATTTGTTGGAAATGTTGAAGTGCGACCATGATAAATATATGGTTGATAAATTTTAAATATCAAAAAATAATTTTACATTAATTGTGAAGCGTAAAGTCGTAATTATTTATGTTTCTTTTCAATCTCAACTT
>CAIGRS010172577.1:0-15186 GCA_903798395.1 Fraxinus floribunda | reverse complement strand
TACGGACTATTTTCGAGCTTTAAACACAGTCTTCAAGATCCCAAATTTTTATATGTTGTTCTTATGTGAGTTATATACTTTCCCGTAAAATTTCATAAGGTTTCGGGGAGGTTTTCTATGTCAAAAAATTTCTCCAAACTCATTGCTCACCCGTAAACGAAAAAAGAAAAACTTAAATCTTGTGTTTGTTTTTTTTTTTTTTTTGAGGTTAACGTCAATGAAGTCATTTTATTATTTATTTCTTTATCAAAATAGGAATATAAAATAATGGAAAGTTAGGCCCTATGTAGAGTCATTCTGGTCAATGGTTGAAAGCAATTCCACACTCCAGTCATTTTTTGATTAACAATTAGTCAATTATGAAACTTGGTTTGCACGTAATTTAGTAACGAAGAAATCTTATGCTTTACTAGCTCAATTGACTGCAATACAATTACCTAATCGCTTAACCATGGCAGAAATCTTATGCTTTACTAGCCCATTTACTCGTTTATTCGAGCAGAGCAGCCAATGGAGAACGGTGTTTTTTTGTGAGGATAGAATAGCATCCGACTCTTCTTTTGCTTCAAACCATAATGTCCCAATATTGCTGGAGTTTGTCTATCTCCGTCTGTCTTGATCAAACTGTTTTTGAGTTGGATTCATTTTCACCATCACTAGCCTTCAAGCCTAAACTCAAATCCAATGGGGTTTCATTCAGATCTCTACGTTCTACAGGATTTTCCTCTGGGGCCTGACGCATATGAACACAATTGAAAAGTTCATATATAACGTGTATTCAAACTTCTACACAAACAGCCATAGATAGAAATATAGAGAGATCAATGACTTAGAGAAGCTCTTAGGAAAAAACAAGAAGGCAAGCAGGCATCAGCACCGACGTTCATTCAACACTCAACAAGTAGTCATTCTCTCCCAAAGACCACTTCGGAAAAAATTAAGGTGTAAAGATCCGATCAGGTGGTGAAAAAACAGATGGCAGATACAATCCAAGCGAAGGAGCAGTATAAACTGAAAATTTTCAAAATCTGCAGGCAATTTCACAAGGAAAGAAGGGGAAAACTGCTGCCAATTTCTTAACGATAGAAGGAAAAACTGCTAGTAACATTCAAAGAGAATTTTGTCACAAGCTAAGAACCAGTTTTGGCTTTGCTCGAAAAGTTTGTTTAAGTACAAGTAAATAAGTTCGTACTTTTTTATTGGTTAAATTTGAAATAAACGAATCACTTATTTTGACAGTAAAATAAGAGTTACTTTCAAAATAAATAACCGCTTTTAAACAAGTGAGCGTTCCAGTAAAATTATTAGTAACTTTTTTAGGAAAATAATATTGGCCCACGAAATGTATAGCTAATAAATTGGTAGTAATTTGAAAATGACGAACAGAGGCTAAAAGTAAGAAGAATGACACTCAACGTGTTTAAAAACAAACATTTACTTTTTGATAAGCTTAGTGAAACATGCTCTAAGTTTTGTTTCTTATAAATTTGGGTTGGATCAAAGATGATTTGGTCCTCTATGTAAAAGAAGAAAGGATATTTAAGGAATTGTTGGTTATATGTACAATGGTCACTGAAAGAACATCCATCAAGTAATCAAAAATCCATGAATTGCAATGTGTAAGTTAATCACCTGAGTATTATCCACCGGTACATCCTTGATAGCAGGCTTTTCATCATGCCCTTCACTCTTGGAGGTTGTCTCCACTGTATTTATCTCAGTTTCAATTGGCTTAGCTTCATCCTCTATTTGATCTGAGGACTCGTTCACTTGTTCTTCCAGCACAGCAATCTATTTTGATCTCCAAAAACAGAGGATGAAACATTACATAATTAGTGGAATCTATGCAACTGTCCTCAGCATAATCACAATACAATAATACAAGGCATGGAACTTTATTGATTTTCTGAGGCTTCCTAAAGAAAACTGGAGCATATTAAAAGTTCATACTGGTCCAATTACTACTGCATATTATTTCTTAAACTATCATTCTAAAAGATCTCATTATTCAACAATAAAAATTAAATCAAGTAAAAAAAAAAATGGTAATTCCTTTGGATTCATAAAGCTAAGCCAATACATGAATATAATAATGATCCACAACAGCAAAATTTCCTTAAAGTGTACTGGGGTAGGATCAGTGGTTAATGTGTATCAAATATGTAAAAATTATTCATTCTCATCATTAGCTTCCCACTGCTTCTGTGATAATTTAGCATCGAGATCAATTAGATCCAGTGCCTCACGAAAGATGAAAGATACAAAGATAAGGAGATTACAAACCAATCATGAAGATGGGACTTAGAAAGTGCAAAATAATGATAAATCCAAGAAAATTCCATTTAGCATGAGCAAAATCAGATTCAATTAAAGGCATCTAGAGAGTAACGGAAACCGAACACGATAGGGCATACATTCAGGTCTGAGCAATCACCTAATGACATGAGATAAGATTGATGCTAACAAATATAAAATGGCACGTGCTTCAACATTAACTCTATTGGTTTCTTCTCTTATCAATCTGTTTTTCTTTCACTTCGATTTCTCCTTGTATTTATGAGAGCATTGTGAAATTTGTATAAGCCAAAGTGACAAACACATTGATAATGCATAAAATATTTTGCAACTACTGCAGATTAATTAAATTAGACATGTTCTCAATATTGGGTACTGAAAAACGTAAATAAGATCGATTTCAAAGTAGAGGTACATCAATGCCAACAGATCTCGGAACTGTTCCATTAGTTCAAGGAAACATATTTACATGCCAGAAATAAAATTTGAAGGCAAAAAGATGAAGCGTGTTCATATGAGTGCCAAAAGGCATATCTTTTATGACCCTTCAACAATGACATCTGCAATGACTTGCTATTAAGACAACTCAGCAAAAAGGTGGGCTTCCATTTCAGATAAAGAAAATCCAATAAAATGATGGCAAACATATGTCGTAGTTTTGATGCTTCAATTGAAGTTGTTCTTTTCTCTGAACAGGAATACCCTAAGTATGTTATGGTTAGATAGCCAAATGTCCAGAATGGTCCACTTCCTAATAAAAGGTACCAGGATAGACAGCGACACTATATAAGCTTGAAGTAAAACGAAAAAACTCCATTTGTGTTTTGATGGAGAAGCAAAAGGGAACGCCTTTCCCTGTTGGGGATGGGATTCCATTTTTACAATTCCGTCGTTTCCTTTACAAACAATGAATTTTGTTAAAAGGCGGAAACAAAAAGGATAGAGAATTAGGTGAACTTGAATTGGAGCAAGAAAAGTCAGAAAAAAAAAATGAGGTTCTCCCTATGTGCTTGAAGCATGGTACACACACACACGAGAAGACACAGGCGCACAACATATATTTTATGACATTTCGTATTGTTTATAGCCTTTAGATGCAGCCCTTCCAGCTTACTGGAAACAATAAAACCTTTTGATAAAACAGGAACTGTATATTCTTAGCTCAAAACAACCAATAACATCCACATGCAGTATAAATTGATCCCTTCACCATTTCGAAAAGGAAGCTCTTTTATCACACAAAAATTTCTCTCGAATTTCAAATGCAAGATTCCCTAATATCTATATCCCAGAGTTAAAGCTCCCAAAAACCAATTACAAGAATATTGCGCCACGATCAAAGCCTCTGAAGTCCTAACTTTACTATTAGGTCTCCTCTTTAAATGCAATTTCATCTGCAGTCTCTTTCACCTTGAAGATCACCATGAATGGAAAGAAAGAAGGGGAAAATTTTACATTCTTCCCATTGTTCTCAAGTATCCAAAAACTCTCTATCCCCTCTAGATGTTTAAATTTTTAATTAGACCTGAAAAAATCAGATTTTGCTGCCCCACGCCCACCCCAACCCCCAGAAATTTCCAAAATTCACCAAATGACACACTCCGAGAACAGAGATTCACCCAGGCAATTCTCAACATCTTTCAATTCCAGCTTCTAATTTGAAATATAACCCAGAATCACTATCAATTTTAGTCCAGTTCAAAAACCCAAAACCACATTTCGCCTTCAAAAAAAGAAATTACCAATAACTTTATATACAAACAATTCAATCCTCAGTTAAATTCAACATTTCAAGGCACCACGTCCATACCCAGCTCACCGAAGCATCAAGCATACATACATTTCATATACAATGAAATCGCGAAGGCAAACAAACTAAATCAAGAAGATATAAAAATACATACCGGAATGTACTTAACTTTACGCTTAGGCGGCTCTTCCACTGAATCATCGTCGTCATTACTGTAGTTCTTCGATTCATTGTTCCCGTCATTACCATTATTGTCTTTGTTTTGGTTGGGAGTGATCGGTGTCCATTTGTACAGCAAGAGATGTGAAGAGCTATTAACGCCGTTAACCCTTCCATTGGCTTCCGTTTGATTGGAATTAGACGGCGTTACGTGGATCCACTTCTTCTTCCACTTTCGGACGGGACCGGTGAAAACGGTGGCGGGAGCGTATCGAGATGAGGACCGCCCTAGCCTAGCTCCCACTCCCTCCATAATTCAAGATAAATACTATGGCAGCGGATTTGCCGAGAAGGTGGCGGATCACGGCTACGGTTATGGCGATTGGTTGTTGCACGGTAATGTATGCACCTAGTATTTCCATGCGTGAATTCTCAATTCTGTGAGCGTCTTTGGTAATTATTAGCTGTTACGCGGTCCACCGGTGATACGAAATTGGACCGGCTCCTGGCCGTTTATATTTTACGGTTGGATCTTCTACTATTAGGGGTATATTTGGTTTTTCATTAAAAAGGATCAATTACGCACTAAACATATAGGATAAGGACGTGAATGATAATAAACTAACTTTAGGGACCATTTTAACACTGAAGGTCCCGACAAGGAAGATTCTGCTTCTTCCTTCAAACCCTACACCCACCCAAACCCCAACTGTCACCTGCACTGAAATTTTTTCGAATTTTTTCACCCATTTGTCCACTCCCACCACTGGTAATTCAAGTGTTTGATCAATGTCAATTCGAGCTCAAGGTTCAATTCTTGGTCCTTCAAGCTCACCAATTGAATCCATTCAAAGCCCTAAAACCCCTTCCTTCTTGACGCTACCCACCTATTTTTCATCCAAAATCTGTTCCACAAAGCGGGTTTGGTTGAAAAACAATTCTTCCTTCTCTTCACGTAGTATTTTACCCGCCTCTACAAATTTACGGCGCAGAAATTGTGTAGTAAAAACAGAACATAAAGTGGTTTCTGATATAGAAGAAAATAGTGTAAAATTGAAAGTTAAAAGGAAAAATCTTGCAGTGTTTTTATCTGGGGGAGGCTCAAATTTTAGGTCAATTTTCGATGCTACTCTTAATGGATCCGTCCATGGAGATATTGCTGTTTTGGTCACCAATAAATACGGTACACTAATCATATTATTATGAGATTTTTCATTTTTCTGGGTGCTAACGTGAACTGTCAAATGGACTACATTATTGTAGTTTCTTCTTTTTGTTTCTTTTCTGGATGAATTAATTTATTTACTTAATTGTTCAATGTCTAAGTTGACCCTCGATGGTGTACTCAATCCATTTTGTCGAATTCGTGTCCTTTTGGAGATTCTGGAAAACAGATGGTCTTCTGTTATATTTTGTTAGGCTTAGGGTTTCAAAGTGTTTGAATTTATAAGTGGGTATTATCATTAATTCTTGTGAAATTGCTTATTCTTTTACGTGGCAACCATTGAAGAATTTGCACGAAGCTTTCGTATTTGGCACACACTTTTGTTCTACACCGTGTATACTCAACTTGTATTTATCATGTGATCCTATGCAATGGTACATTATGAAGGTGCCGTGTACGCTGAGATAAGAGCATCCCTAATACAGTAAATCTTCACGTGGTAACCATTAAAGTATTTGCAGAATGAATTATATTTTGCAGAGAATGTTGTTTAATTTCTACAGGTATTTTATCCTTCAATCCTTTGGAATTGTAGATTGTGGAGGTGCTAAGTATGCAAGAGATAACGGCATCCCTGTTATTCTTTTCCCTAAAAATAAAGATGCAACTGAGGGTTTATCCACAGAAGATCTTATAGCTGCACTTAGGTCAGCCTGTCTTCTTTTACTCTGACACTTTTCTACCTTCTGAAAGTATTTATCTAGATTATCTAATTGTCAATGCATGTCCTCACCCATTTTATCTCATACATTAGTTCGTTTCACACATAAAAGTTTCCTCAATATTTTTTAGCCCGACAGTAAAAGAAGCAGTTAATTTTTAAATTTGAAGTATATTCCTCTCTTTCATCAGTTTTTGGAGCTTGTTTTTCTTCTCTTCCATTTCTGGGACCCTCAATGAAAATCTAGAATAAACGAAAGCATAAGATTATTAGCATGGGATATTTGAATTTTTAGCAGAAGGAGAAATGAGGTTACCTTGAATCTTATGCTTCTATTTTCATAGAATTTCAGAATCAAAAAGAACAAAACACTGACAAAAGTGATGAACCTTGTGCCCAATAATGTATGGGCAGTTTGAGTTTTAACTAAATTCAAAAGTACTCTGATGCTTTAATTCCTAGTATTTCAGCTACTTTTTAACTATCATGTAATTTTTGCCGCCTTTTAATCCATGTGCTTGGCTTGGCTTGGCTTGGCTTATCTGAGTGAACTATTTTTCAACATCCAACATCGTATCACATTACCACCCTTTTTAGCCCAACATCTCTGTCATTCCTTGATCTGTCACGTCCTTAAAACTTTCTAACAATTGTGCTGCCTTAATTTATTCAGGTCATACAAAGTTGATTTCATTCTTTTAGCTGGTTATCTCAAGCTTATCCCGACCGAGTTGGTTCAAGCTTATCCAAAATCCATATTAAATATTCATCCCTCACTCCTTCCAGCATTTGGAGGCAGAGGTTATTTTGGCATTAAGGTGCATAAAGCAGTGATTGCTTCTGGAGCAAGGTATACATGTCAAATATATATCTTTTTCCTTTCTTTTTGTTTCCTGTTCTGTATTTAATTCAATTTCTTCATGTGAGAATTGAACTACGTCCTATGATATTCCAAAAAGTTGTTAGTGATCATGATTCATGATTCATAATTGTAAAAGGTAATGAACTATCATTTATCTTTGAAGTTAGCAAATACTAACATTGGAAATGTAGCTTCATGCCAAAACTGTACAGTTTTAGTCATGGAGATGCACAAATTTCCAAATTATAGGTGACATGCGTGCAGGCAATGTGTAAATTTGAAAATTGGGCTATAGAAGCAATCTTTTGCTATCTAATATTGCTCAAAGATGCTACCTTTTGTTCTTTACTCTTAAGAATTTTGTTTGTTTGGATAGGTGCATTGTAGTGACAAATAGAGTTCGTATATGTATTGTTATGGTGTAGTTCACAATTTTTTCTCTTCTTGCCATCGTTATTGACAGAGTAAACTCAATCATGCAAACTTCTGATATATGAGCAAAAAAATAAATTTCTACTCATATTTTCTCTCTTCCAGTCAACAAATTTCACATAACATGTCATAAGAATTGTCAATTTGAATTTTTCAATTTGCTTAGATATAATCAATCGTCGGGATGCAACCATAAACTTTTTAATAGATAATTCGCTTGTACATCTTGATTGTCTGCCTTCTGCATTGCATTTCTTCAAATATGAGCAGTGATTTCTGCTGTCACTAAAATGTGTCTTCTCTCAGCTATCTTATTTTTCTGCTCTTGCAATATTAATACAGGTACTCTGGTCCTACAATCCATTATGTTGATGAGCATTATGACACAGGCCGTATACTTGCTCAAAGGGTAGTTCCTGTGCTTGCTAATGACACAGCAGAGGAGCTAGCTGCAAGGGTTCTTCATGAGGTCGAAATTTTTATCCAACTTTTATATCTCAGCCCAAATGAAATATTTTACTGTTTCGAGAAATATTATTAATTACCATCCAATTCTTGGTTTCATTTGTAATTATGAACATTCGCTTCCACTGTGTTAACCATCTTTCCCTTTTTTTTTTCTTTCTTATTTTTTCATTTTCTTGACACCCTTAATTTTCATGATCAGGAGCACAGATTGTATGTCGAGGTAGTAGCTGCATTATGTGAAGACAGGATAATCTGGCGGGAAGATGGCGTCCCTCTCATCCAGAGCAAAGAAAACCCTAATGATTATAGGTAGCAAAACAACATCAGCACAACACCGTATTGCGTTAGCAGGAGTCGAGGTCAATTTCAGAGGATAAACGGTTATACAGGTGATGGGGTATAAAAAATTTCATGGTTATTTCAGTTCATCACCACTTTGCCTGCCAAATTAATGTGCTTCAACATTTGGAAGAGACTAGCATGCATGTGGCTTTTGATTCAATAGCATCTTGTGCATGTCAGATTTGCTGAGATACACATCTTATTCCCTTTTTCTCCATGTTAACTTCAAAAACTACTGATTTTTTGTTAAGTTTGTTAGATGTCAAGTTGCGTTGTGTGTTGATTACTAATGACCATGTTCCATAAGGTTGACTCAATGGTACTGGATAGTATCAAAAAGAAAAATAAATTTATATCTTGTTTGTTGGACTGTCCAGTCATTATTTAGAATTCGTACTGAACTTTCACTAGAAGTATAGGACAGGTGCAAGAATTTAAGGGTCCGTTTGATTGCAAGGGTGAAAAATGGATGGAAATAAAATGTTTTACAGGGAATTGATTTTCTTAGAAAATGTTTTACTGAGAATTGTAATTAATTGTGTTTGATTGGTATAATTTTTCATGGAAAATGTTGAAAATTTGGTGTCCATTTGACTTCGTTTTTTATGAAATTTGTCCATTAAAATGATAATTTTTTCTATTATTAAGTCTAAAATTTGCTCTCATTGTCAAAAAAAAAAGATTTGAAAAAAATATTTACCATACCAAATATCATTCGTTCGACTTTATTTTGGGTGAAAGTTGTCGATAAAAGTGAAATTTTTTTTTTACCATTTTGTCTAGAATTTGTTCCCATTGCACAAAAAAAAAAGTGAAAAATGTTTTCCCATCTATTAGGTGAAAAAACATTTTTCACCATTTGTGCATCAAAGAATTGTACCTAGAAAAAGGGAGGAAAACATTTTCCGTTGAAAATTTTGCATATCAAAAAGTCAAAAAAGTGAAAGTAGGAAAATATTTTCCTACTTTCATGGAAAACTCCGCTAATCAAACGGACCCTAAGTTATTATGGCCCTGGTTGGGGTATCTTCAACTTTTGCTTTTAATTTTTATAGAAAATTTTCTTGAAGAAGTCACATTTGATCAGTTTCCTTTTAATTTTTTTTAACCAAACAAAAAATTTACATAAAATTATTCAAACAAGCACTAAAAGAGCTTCTAGTCACAAAAGTAGATATTAACTTTTTAAAAGTCTTGCCAAATAGGTCTTAATTATTGACGTTTTCTTTCAAAATATAGAGGTAAGCTTTAATAGTGTAATATAAAATCTTATAAATAATAATTTTAAATACAAAAATTTTCTTGTTAGAATATGGGGGTTGAGGTGAAAAATTGGCTTGTCTGCCATTCAACTTCAGAAAATTCAGAGTTGGACCGACAGTAAAATGGCGCATTCAACGTACACGTGAAAAAGTTGAAATTTGAAATTCAAATTATAGAATCATGTTACATTTATATATTTTCTTATATTATTTTTGACATTGTATCACGTGGTAATACATAATTTGACAGTTTAAAAAAAAATACACTCTCCCGTCCAATATTTTTTGAATTTTCATGGAATTGTATACACAAAGATGTGAATGTACATTTAACATTATTCAATTAACAACCTGTTTGGTAACAATTAAAATTCAATTAAAATTGAAAATATAGTCATTATTAGGTCTCATCCGTCTAATAAAAGTCAACAATAATGACTAATTTTTTAATTTTAATCTAATTTTAATCTCTACCAAACAGACTCTGAATAAACGTAGACCTTAAGGAACTTTAGGTGTACCTTGAGAGGATCATCTGTTGGAAAAAAAATAGATAAAGCCTGTCTGGATAAACTTTAAAAAAAGGTGAAATTGCTTTTTTAAGTACCTTTTTATTATCCCTTAATAACTTACATTTTACTTCAAGTACAGAAAATATAGTGACTTATTTTACATCAAAACTTGCATAACTCAGGGCTTCTCAAATGAGGGGTCAAATTTGGCCAAGCCGTGATTATATTACTATCATAATTTTTATTTAATAAATGTATTTTAATTACAGTGAAGCTCATCAATTTTTTTAATTGTAATAATTATTTTCTTAACTTCTTTCAGCGGATTCTTATTTTCGTCAACCTTTTATTAATTAGTACTTCTCGTCCTTGATGATGATATATATCAAAATATTTTAATTTTATATTTTGAAATAAGGGAAAAATACATTTTCGCATTTTTATTTATTTATTTATTTCTTAAGAATATGATGGAAAAACAAGTTATTATACTCTAGTTCAACGGACTTTTGGACATAAAATTTTTATCATATAGAAAGTTTAAGGATAAGATTGATATAAAAAAATCTTTAGGAACATAAATGTTATAATGAGTAAAGATTAAGAACCTTATGTGCAATTAAAATGTGGTGCAAAAAATAAAATTTGTGATATGAATATAATTATCCTATAACCAAATATAGGAATTTTCAATAACCCCCTTTTGCCCTTCTTTCTACTTTATAAAAAATTGTTTCTTCTATTTATATCCTTTTTAATATTCTAGTTTTAATTGATTTATAATTATTTTAATGTAATGATTAATTTATTTTTAAAATTTAATTAATTAATGAGTATTAATTATTTCAACAATAAATTAAAGTTATTCATTAAAAAAATCAGATTTACAAATTTGATAATTAATAAATTAGCACTAGAACAACACAATTATATGAAAAACATAAATTAAACTACAATACAACATTTAACTAAAACAATAATTCAGTACTTTGAAAAGTCTTTTCTTGTTAATATATAATTTTCCTTGTGCGTTAAACGTAATTTTTATGATTTGCGGTATTATGTTTAATTTTTTTTTTCAATTTATTAATAAATACAATATTTTAGTTAATTAAATGTAATTTCCAATTTAAATATTTTTGTAATAATACAATTTGTAATTAAATAATTCAAAATAAAAACTATTACAAAATCTATTGTAAAATGGTCTTCAATGGTCTATACCAAATAGTATAAAATTTGTAGTAACCATTCGAGAGAAAAAAAAACTAAATTATAACTAGGACTAGTGGAAAAGTTATTTTATTTACTTATGAGTTTCACTACTAAGCTTAAAAGAAATATATTTATCGAAAACATGCTAATGTCGTATTGTGCCAATTATCCTAAAAATAAAATAAAAGCCCAAGAACTGATAATAATTAATAGTAAGATGCTTTCTTCTTATGACAAGTTTACTTTCCATTTATCAAAAAATAAAGAATCATGCTTGATGTACAATACGAGCGACAATTTTATTTACAGAATGCTACGTAACATTATGTCAATGGACAATTTAAATAAAATTTTATTTTGCAGCTTGGTTGTACCAATAGCAAAATTCAAAACAATAAAATTACATTTTTGGTCCCGATCTCCTCGTGAGTTAGTCTCTTCTAGATTGTAAACTTTTACCTACCAAAAGAGGACAAATGTAAGCGGTAGGTAGGTGAAATGCTTGATATTGAACTTACGCTGGGATCACGTGCTTATGGAGTTTGAATTTTTTAAAGAAAAAATCCTAAAAAATTCAATTTGTATATTGTAATTTTTACAATACTCTCACGTTAAGATATGGTCCACTAATGAATTAATGAGGGGATAATTTAAGTGCTTGTTGATTAAGTACTTATAAGTAATAAGAAGAAATGCGTGATTAAAAAATAATAAATGAGACTGCCATTTAGATAAATGTACGTGTTTTATTTCATAAAAGTTTGATGTTTTAGCTGTGGTTGTCGTTTAACTTAGTATTCGAGTATATAAAAGTTTTTAAATCAAATTTAACGATTGCCCGTTTATCAATATTATGTACATATAGACATTTGGTTAAATTAAAAAAAAAAAAAACCACTAAGTAATTTAAGAACTAGTCAGATACGTCTAAAATCTCGTGCTAATCATAAAAAATTGTGCCGTGTCATATTTTTTTATCCAAATAAATTCGTTTAAACAAACAAACATACGTTTAAATAAAGGTTTTTAAGAATTCACGGGTAGCGGCCGTGGATTCCTACGTTAAAAAAAAAAAGGTTTATATGCTATTGCTCATTTATCAATAAAATGAACTTATAGAAATTTGATAAAAAATAAATTTTAATTGTTGAAGATAAGATTTCAATGGACATACATACGATAAATTAACATCTGTTTATGAAAAAAATGTGACGAGTTAGATCTTTAATAAAATAATAATAATCTCGATACGTGTTCCATTTTGTGTTCCACGCTTACACGTGTTAGATTCTAATTGGTCTATCTTTTACATAGTGCTCGTCACCTTCACCTTGACTTATTTATAGGGAATAGCAGCGGACAAATAGACTGAACTTTTCATCAAACAGAAATAGAGGGTTTTCATTTCCAAGCTAGTGGAAATGGGTGGCGTTAAGGCGTTTAGGGCTCTGCTAGTGGTGGTTCTTGTGGCGGTGGCAGTTGTGGCGCAAGAGGTTCAAGGCCCAGTGCACCATGTGGTCGGCGGAAGCCGCCGTTGGAACTCTGATTCCGACATCGGTTCTTGGTTGTCCGGCCGAGTCTTCAGGGTTGGTGACAAACTCTGTAAGTGTGTCTTCTTTCAATTTAAAAGCTATTTTTTTAAGGAAATAAGTTACGAAGCTCATAAAATTGAAAGCAAGGTTTAGGAAGTACAGTGAGTTTACTTTTGTGTTTTATGCAGGGTTTACCTACTCAGTACCACAGGAAAGCATCGTGGAGCTGCAGAGTCTGGATGAATTTCAATCGTGTGATCTCTCTAACCCTATCAAGATGTACACGGACGGTGCAGATCAAATTCCACTTGAAAGGGAAGGGAATAGGTATTTTGTGATTGGGAACCAGGAAAATTGCAATAATGGTCTGAAACTACACGTTGACGTGAAGCCTTCGGAGGCGCAGCCGCAGCCGTTGCCTTACCCATGGCTGCAGCCGTTCCCTACATCTCCGCCTCCACCGGAACCTAAGCCTATTTTTCCTCCGCCGGAGCCTACATTTCCGCCTCCACCGGCACCTAAGCCATTTTTCCCTCCGCCGGAGCCTGCACTTCCGCCTCCACCGGTTCCTAAGCCATTTTCACCGCCTCCACCGGCACCTAAGCCATTTTTCCCTCCACCGGAGCCTGCACTTCCGCCTCCACCGGTTCCTAAGCCATTTTCGCCGCCTCCACCGGAACCTAAGCCATTTTTCCCTCCTCCACCGGTTCCTAAGCCATTTTCGCCTCCTCCACNCACCGGCACCTAAGCCATTTTTCCCTCCACCGGAGCCTGCACTTCCGCCTCCACCGGTTCCTAAGCCATTTTCGCCGCCTCCACCGGAACCTAAGCCATTTTTCCCTCCTCCACCGGTTCCTAAGCCATTTTCGCCTCCTCCACCGGTACCTAAGCCATTTTCGCCGCCTCCACCTAAGCCATTTTCTCCTCCTCCACCGGTTCCTAAGCCATTTTCACCGCCTCCACCGGAGCCTAAGCCATTTCCGCCTCCACCGGAGCCGGAGCCAGAGCCAGAGCCCGAGCCAGTGCCGGACACACCACCCTCTGGCTCGACCCAATTGAATGGAGTTTCCTTTGGGTTTCTTCTTTGCTTCTTGGGCCTGTCTATGGGACTGTAGTGGCCCTGTTCATTAAAGATCTGTTTGGATGGTTCAGTAACTAGGACTTTAGTTAAACAAATTAATAAACTGCTTTTGCCTGTAGTATTAACAAAATCACTATGTTGGTTGTGTATTTGAACCAGTTTTATTGGGTTCAATCATCTATATGAAATTTGTTCTAGTATTTGCTACCTGCTTGTTTGTAAATGGTTAAATTTCAATCCACTCGTTCGAATTGGAATGAATTCGTAACTACATAATTTTAAACACATAAATTAGAGTGGTATATTTTTAAATATTCAAGAGACGAAAGAAACAAAAAAAAATTCCTCGCTGTTTTTGTGAATTCTATTCAATTTTTCCTTTTGCTTAATTACTCGTTTCGAGGACAATTTGATATTTCACCTTCACAAATACTTATATAGTGTCGGTTACACATTCAACATAGTGTCCTCGTGTTTAAAGATTGATTTTCAATAATAAAGTTTAAGTTTACTTATTAAGAAATCAGGTAATAATTTTATATTTTAATGCGTATAATAATATTAATAAGTTATATTTTTCACCCAATTAAAATCCTAATTTTTTTTAACAATCATCTTCCCCTCCTCCCTCTCTATCCTCTCCCTAATTCGAAACCCAAAATCGAGATTAATCCACAATCTTTCTCTCTTCCTCTTTATCATACACATCACCAGAGCACCGTTGACGTGGCGTCAATGAGAGGCGTGATGCCGTTCAGGACGACCCACTCTCGACGTTGCTGCACAGTTGCGATTTCAAAGGTACTTGTCGGCGTGGTTTTTATTGATTGCTGTCGTGAAGGATGTCAGATGTTGATGGTCGTGCAAAGATGGTGGTGCCACGCCTTGCGGCGATCAATTTTCACTATATATATATATATATTAAAAGAGAAAAACCATTAGTTGGACACGTGTCAGCAGTGCGTATCGTCGTAATTCAAATTTTATTTTTTTCACTCTCTTCTTCATTTTCACACCTAACTCATCTCTTCTTCACACAACCCACCATACCGCTAACGTCATTCATCAATTCTACCACCATTAATTCACTTTCATCCTTCATAAGCCAATACATTTGTCTTTTTTCACCATCTCTTATCCTCTCCACCAATTGTGCCGCCTTCGCCACCGATGGGCATTGATCATATTCACGAATTTTTTTTCACTAGTATGTGAAATTCGAACATTTCTGATTATCACTTTGTTTTAGTGATTTAGTTGTCACTTGAACCTATTGACATTTAGGGCGTCGGGACCTCTGCACTGTTGTCGCAGGGATCAAATCGGCTTAAGCTTTCTAAGAGTTCGAGCAAATCTTCTTCAAGAGTTCGGGAATTTCTTGAACTTATAT
>CAIGRS010172573.1:0-13295 GCA_903798395.1 Fraxinus floribunda | reverse complement strand
TCATACTTTGTTGGTGTATTTTGCATTGGTGAACTTTTCCTAATTTTGTTACAAAGAGATACATAAGTTATACGTATATAAGCAATCATCGAACAACAAGTCCCCTGTAACCAAATTTACATAATCACTCAGAGTATAAGAATGTATCTTAGTTGTAAACTTGTAATAACAAGACGCTTCAAATTTGTGCTTATAGATAGAGTCAATCAAACTTCAGTCACAACAAATGAGACTTAAAAATGACACTAGTACAATGTGAGTTTCCAATAATAAATCGTTCAAATCTCGTTGTTTCACAGTTATCTTAGGTTGAAACTCCAACCAAATGTGATATTCAAAAGCGGTTGGGGTAGTATAAAAATCATAATAATGAAAAAAAGGAAAGCTATTGACAAAAAGAAAAGTAAAAATCAAAAATCAGATTAATGTAAATTCAAAAAACCACTATGAAGTAGTTTTTGACACTTTTCGATTTTGGTTGGCTGGGGTAGTCCAGTATTGCTTGGTTGCAATTAGAAGCTTTTCGCGCACATGAGGACCGCCTTCATGGTCAGTCATTCTGCTGTCCCATTGAAGTCCATCAACTATGCTCTTGACGTCGACCAAAACATCAACATCATCTCGTATAATCACACTTCCCTGTGGTCGTAATATTCTGTCCATTTCAAGCAGAATATCTTCCATATTACACCTGCATTTATCGATGTGAGAAAATGTTCAGTCGGTCGGTATTCTATAATAATATGTTCTATGATGTTTTCTCCGAAGAAACCAGAATAAAGTACCTGTCTTTGTAGAGGGTAAATATTGAGTCAGCATGAATGAAGTCGTAAGTCCTTGGATAAGTAGACATGGCTTCACACCTAGGACAATATTTCAGATCAGAAACAACATACAGAGAGCTAACTAAACGAGTATCGAGCAAATGAATATTTGTAATTTTCATTACTGAAAGAAAATATTTTGTACAACTTTAAAAATGATTCATAGGATGAAAAGAGGCATACCAGTTCTGATAAGTCCCAATCAATCCACGCTCATAAATAACCCCAAGTGTATCCACTTCTGCCTCAGCAGGGACGACATTCATAACCCACAAGGGATAATTGATAAGTGCAGCTGCAAATCCTCCCAAGTTGGCATTCATATCAAGTACATTGCGGTACCTTCCAGGCTCTGCTAACTGAGAGTCTAAGGCCTTGTAGTGTGATACTCTTTTCTTCCACAATTCTGTATCTTTTTCAAAGATTTCTGCTGTGACTCCTTTTACACTTCCACTAAGAATTCTCGGTGGAACAGCAGTCAATCTCTGCGGCCAATTTGCTAGAGACCCGCCAGAAATTTCTTTGATATCAGACACTTCAGGCAGAGGAGTCAGGCAGGCTTCCATCTTGGTATACCTGCAACAGTACAAATTTAAAATCAGAAAATGCATAAAAATCGAAAATTATGTCCAATTTGACTCAACGCAAAAGGTGAAAATAGAAAAATGCATTAGTGTGTTACAAGTGAGTATATGGTATTAATAAATAAAGCGTTTAATCTTAACGTACCATGCTTTATCTGCTTCCTGAGCCTGGCAGAAGGGAGGCTTCTTGAAAATCTTCCTCTGTAATTTACAGTGCACATGATTAGTAGGCTTCTGCCAAATGGCAAGGTCATTTCTTTGTACCAATTTCTTCCAGCACAGGCTCTTTGCCACTCTCTCGATTCCATTTTGTTCTTGATTCAGGTCCTCTCTTGTTCTGTTCCAGCCTTTCCAGTGATTCTCCCAGTTCACTGGTGGTCCAGACAGAATCCAATATCCACCAGGTCGCAAAATCCGATCAACTTCAGTCAAGTAAAGTCCATCTACCCAAGAATTTTCACAAGTTAACATTAATTTTCACAGTTTCCTTACTTACACATACAACATATCATATGTTAAAACAGATTATTTACCATACTGGCCCCATGGAATAAGGCAGCGTGAACAATGAGCCATGTCAAAGGCCCTTGAAGGGTAAGGTAGCCTATTCGAGGCTAAAATTCCTATCAGCGCAGGAACTCCACGTTCAAGAGCAAATTGCACTTGTGCTTCATGCGTATCTTTTGGTGCAAATGAAATCGGTAGGATATTTCGAGAGAGAAGGTAAGCACCCCAGCTAGCAACCTGCAGAACATCAGGCAATAACTAACCAAAATTTTTCAATTCGAAACTTGGCACAAATTTATGTCAGAAGCTGTTTTCTACACTCTATCCTTATCCCCCAATACAATTTCGTAAGGTAAGGTGGTTTAGACAGTGTACTAGATACTATTTGTCTATTATATGTCCAGTATTGAGTACCATGTACCAAACATGATTCAAGTCAATGAAATGCTTTTTAAGTCGTGCTCTATAATTCTTTGTATTAGAATAAATACATTTATCATGGAAGCGTGAAAAGGTAAGCACAGTTCTTTTGTGTAATTATTTAAGTGGGGGAAAAAAAAAAAACTTATTCTTGGAGTGCAGAAGAAGAAAATTTATACTATCAAATATTCATCGCGTGCATGTATCTACCAGCATTTAAGAAAGAAATATCATTTAAGGAATACTTTATTGCTAATACACTCAACCAGCATTCAAATGTTTGGATTTTTGACAATATTAAGAAAGAAAATAAAATTAAAATCTTGTCGAGTTTTGTTCAATACATTATTAGGGAGTATAATAAATAAAATTTTATTTTTGGGAAACCATAAAATATTTAGAAAATACGATATTCAAATGTTAAAATCTATTTGCATGTTAATAATTTAAAATTCTTTATAAAAGTCAATAGTCAACGCCATAATTAAATATTAATTACACATACAAACCTACACGTCTCTAACGTGATATAGCCAATTTTCAACCTACCCTGGTTGTGCACAAGCCAAAAATTCTAAAGTTGGTTAAACAATTTTATTCATAATTGAATTTAAAGTCTTAATGATGAAATAAAAATCACTTAATTCAAGCAATAAAACAGTAAACTAGCAAGTGAAAAGTCATTCACCATGTGACTAACAATTGTTACTTAAAAATTCTTTTTTCAACTGACGATTTGCTGAAATCAATTATTAAAGTAATTTTCAAAGTAATTATCTTAAATTCTAAAAAAATCAAATAATATAATGATGTAGAAAATAGACTGTGCAATTTCCAAGAATTATACACGTACCCCGCAGCCAGTATCAATGGCGGTCCTTACGGAGCCGTCTTTAAGGTTGATTAATTTTCCGATGTCATCAATGTACGCACCGGCGCCACGTGGAAACATAGTTCCACCGCCGGGAAAACTGAACCGGTCACCTTTGAATTTCACCCAGTTCTGGCCTGCCTTCTCGACCGTCAGATGTTTGTGCGGTACATTAGCAAACCAAACATAATCTCGACTTTCCGGCCACCGGAACGGCGTTTTATACCCATACGGCGCCGGAATTCTGCACTTCAACAATTCGTGCTTTGCCGGACAATGCCTTTCCCTGTAAACAAGCATCTTTCTGTCGAATTTCAAAGATCTTTCGGTGTCTTGGCATGGAGTGTACTCGGAGAATTTTGAATCGCATGCTGGGAAGTGTTTGACACGCGCCGCTGGTTCCATTGGGATGAGTTCTTCCGCTTTGTGGTGGGCGGTAAAGTCGAGGGTGGTGTTGTTGTTTTTGTTGTTGGGGCGGGTGGTGAAATTGATGTTTTTTGTTGGGTTGCATGGAAGTGTGGTGAGCAAGACGGTGGAGGAGGTGGCGCCGGTGGTTAAGCCGCCGTGCTGCCAAATTCCGATGATATAGAACGCCGAGCATAAAACGGCCGTCAACGCCATGTAGAAGAGTCTGGTTTTCTTCGTTTTTAAGGTAAGGTAGTGCGTTAGGTTGCCCCAATTCGCCATTTTCACCTACCCAATGAAAACAGAGAGAAGATGGTGAGATGGTTTTCGTTTGGTCTTGTTTTTCAACAGAGAGAGATATATATGTGTGTGTGTAGGGGGGGGTGGTAGGGGGTAGTGACTTTTGGAAGGTTGTGAATAGAGCAGCATAGGTGCGCGTGGGTCTGGGTGGGTGGTGTAACCGGAGTCACTCGCTGACGCTCTCTCGTGAAAGAATTGATAGTAGCAAGAAGGCAAAGGAGGAGAGGCTCCAAAAGGGTGCGTATTAATGGTATGTTTGTTTTGTGCAAGGTAAGAATATGGATCTTTTGTATTCTTTCCTTTTATTCTTCCTTGGACTAATGTTCCAAATATTTATTTTAATTTTTTGTTTCCTTTATTTTTTTTCCTTTATAACTCAAATTTAATTAAGAATAATATTATTTGCAGTCGCTCAATGCGGCAGTCGCCCTATGTGGCACACACATGTCAAGTGTGTGTTTGATGCATTAATGTGGTAAGAAAATCACCACATTAATGTATCAAATAATTACATGTCATGTATGTGCCACGTAGGATGACATCGCAGTGAGCGACTATGAATAGCATTACTCTTTAATTAATTAGTTTAATCAAAATTTATATATTAATTAAGCAATCTTGTTCAAATCCTCATTCATTTAATCCGTGAAAAGAGTTGTTAGATTTTGGTAATGGTATTGATTATGATATTTCATATTAATGAGTGATTAACTCAGTGGTTAAAAAAAAAATTTTATTTTTCTTCTGTTCTTTTCATTAGCTGTTTGTTGGATCAAGGAGGTGGGTCCAGTCCCTTGTGAATCAGATTAACTGCCACGTAATTAATTTTGTTTTGACAAAGATTAGTACTAAGTTCAATTTGTTAAAATCCTTTTTAATCGAATGGTTGCCGACAAAAAAAAAAATAGCATACAAACTACATCAATAATCAAGACAAAAGCATCGTTTTATAGGGGGAATGTATACTATTTGCTCTATAAACGTCCTTCGATATCTTAATTGCTTAATGCGACTCTTTTAACATTTTCTTCCCTGTGGTCCAATGAAAAGAGATGTTGTTGATCGGAACATTGTACCCGCCACCACATAAGAAATGTGTAACCACCACGAAGGAACAATTTCTCTCCTAAAATCATAAAGGTTTTTTTAAGAGGAATCNTTTTTTTTTTTTTTTTTTTTTCAATATGAGATTTCAGTACATGGATTAAAAGTGAATTTTAAAAGAAGATATTAGTCAATCGCCATATTAATTTTCGACATTTTATTTCGCTTTATTTAGGTATTTTCATCTATATTACAAAATAAAATAATATACTATCTTTGGTGGGGGCGATGATGGATAACTCTATGGGAAAGACAAAAATTTGGAGAAAAGGACGACTTTTTAATACCTAAAAATTGACATTCAAAAGAAACATAATTGCAGTAGGATTACTAATATTATTATTTCACTAAGTAGTGTTTAATCTATTGGACGATTTTAACCTACTACAATTCAATTATTTCAATAATATTTAATTTTTTATTTTTTAATATGTAATAAATATTATAAAATCACTGTCGTGTATGAATTTAGTTTTATTAGAACTCAATTAATTAACATTCATATTAATCTAGACTTAACCCCTATTTGATGCACGTTCTTAAGGAAAGAATGCATTTTAAATAGTGATGCGATGGAAAATATGTGGTTAAAAAAGAAAAAAAAAATTGAATTTGCGTATAATATTATTTTATTGAAAATTTTGTGGCTGAAAATGAGTATTGAAATAATGCATTTTTCTAAGAATGTGGATCAAACAGAGCCTCGGTGAATTTTGATCTAAATGAACTTAGAGTTATTATAAATGAATTTACTTATATTCATGTATCTAAGAATTTTAATATTTGTTTAAATTCATATATTAACAATTAATTTTTATATACCAAAAATAATATAAAAACATTGCTCGTATTTCACCATACGAAACCTTTTCATTTGTTAATTAATTAAGGACAATCCCATAAGAAATCGATAGCTGATTTTGACAGTATATCAATCGGTTTTGCTATTTATTCAGAAATATATCTAGCAATAATAAAATAGAGTGTATTTAACACACTACACACATTTGTTTGTGCGTAAAAATAAAATAATAGAGTTATGGAATAGTTTTTTTTTTTTTTTGAGAATGTGTAGTTAAAAATTAAGAAAAATTTATTGATTTATGTGTAAAATATTTTGTCGAGACAGGCGACCTTCCAATAGGGGGCGCCACATGGCCCCCTGGCCCGATCACCAATTCGGGCACCGTAGCATATCTCAATGATGAATGACTTAATTGTGACAATTTCATACTAATGAACTGCACTAATCTTTTTCCTGATTAAGGTTAGATGGTAAACTGAAACATCTTTTCATGTGAATTGACAATATGAAGAAGTTGTTATTTACTTGTCTTGGACTTAACTGATGTAGGGGATATTTGACATCAATTTTTTTAGTGGCCGACAGCCAATGGTCTAAAATAATTTAATCCACAGCCAATGGGGATTGAATTTATTTTCTTGATACCAATACACGAAAAACAACACGTTAATTTCAACTTTATCTCTCGATTTACAAGAGCCACGATTAAAATCGTCGTTAAATTTTATTTTATTTTATTTTTTTAATGGGCCCCACTGTGTATTAAAAAAAATAAAACATGCGCTGATCCTATATGGTGTGAGTATTCTGGCTCTATTAATTTTTCTTTCTATAAATGTAGTGTGCTTCATCTGAATAACCCTCTATTCCATTTTTTCACGACTAACTTAACGGATCCTTTATTCGGTTAAAAACTTTAAAATTGTAAAAAAAAATAAAATAATAATAATAATAATAATAATAATAAAATAGATAAAATCCCCCTTCTTTTTTCTTCTTTTGGAAATGATGAGACTTACTATAAAAGGAAAGAGAGAAGAGGTGTGCCGATCTACCGTTTATTGTGTCAAGTAATCAATTTGCACATATGATTGGTCGTTAATTTCAAAGTAGATCTTACTTAAAAATAAAGATTGGGCCCATTATCCCTACCTGCCGCCCACCCAACACCATGTGATTGTATTACCAAACAATGTGCATGTAGCCGCACGTACACCGCACCACACGCCATAATGTTGTGGACAAATTTTTTTTAAACAAATTTAAATAATTAGTTTACCATTGACTATAAGACATAACATTTGTCATTTGACCGGTAAAATGTCATGATACCACGAGTAGAAGACCAAGGGGGAAGATTCAGGAGGTCCAGAAAAAAAAAATAAAAAAAAATGGTCGGATTAATATATAAATTTTTTTGCTCGTCAATCCGTCAGAGATGGTTGTCAATTTAAGTAGTATGCGATGTATTATCAAAGGGTTTTGATGGTTGTACACTGTGCACATCTCCCTCACAATAGTGGGGGGCCCGTTTTAAAAATAAAATAAAATAAAATAAAATCGGGCCCCCCAGTATTGTGACGGAAATGTCAAACTTGGTGTACATTATAAAATGATAGATGGTTTCTTATTTTAAACGTTACAATTTTCCATGATGGTTGTTAGTTATACTAAAGTCTTCCATAGTAATTTTAACCATAATGGAAAGGCAAAACCAAGATTTTGAGGATTCACATGCAAAAATAAATAAAAAAGGAAGAGTCATAGCTAGGCCTAGGCAGCACCCAATTTGACAATGGCTACAAAGTGAATCATAAGCAGGTAAAGTACATTAGAAACATTAGTTGACAATTATTGTGCTAACGACTTTAGGACATCTATAAATTTGACAAATGGCCTCCTTGCATGTGTATTCATCGTACCATTATATTCATTTATGTATTTAGCCTTTAGTCCGGCATTTACATTGGTCCGTTTGACAGAATTTTAAAAAATATTTATTAAATTAAGAAGCTAATGAACACGTGTAATTTCGTGAAAGTATTTTATCTGAATTACAGAACTTTTAATGAAAATTGGTTTAAAACAGTTTCTTCATGAAACTCTTCTACAATAAGTAAAAGCAAAAGTAAAAATCCATCAAACAGACCTCTCAAAGTCTTTCCTATTTTTTAACCACATATTCTCTAAAAAATCACTATTCAAAACTCTATCTTCTCAACTAATGATAATCAATCCGGGTAATTTATTGACATTTTCAATTCTTTAAATTATTGAGGTTGAAAATTTATAGAGAAAATAAATTAATTAACTAAACAAGTGTTATTAATTAACACTAATAAATACAGTTGAACGGTAAATAATAGTTATATGTACGCCCATATTTGGTGGGAATTAAAATTAGATTTTTAATAAATTTTGATAAAAAATAAAATAAAATTGAAATGTATTGTTAAAAAGTCGTGGGGCCCATAAAATATGTAGTTAATATTAATTATTTGACTTTAACTTAAATTAATATCAGATAGGGGCTTATTGCAATCCATTAATTAAACTCGTTGTACACTCCTTCACCTTGTATACAACAAGTTTGACACTCGTAAATTGATAACTACGAGACATGTAAATTGAATTTTTTTTTTTTTCAATATGATATCATATTTAATCATTTCATCAAAAAATTTAAATTATCAACAACTAATCACACATATTTTTTTAATTCTGGTAATCGACATAATTCATCAACGGTTAAGAAACAAGTTTAGAATAGAATTATCCTATAACTGCTGAGTGATTTAAAGTCACTAAGTTGATGTATACATATAATTAAATAATTAAAGAAGTACATGGAATTCAATTAGATACCTCCAAATGTTACAACACGGCGTATTATTTAAACACTTCATAGATTCGTGTATTTGTTTATTACTTGTTGTTATGTGCATCGAAGAATTCTTCAAAGAAAACTATTTGATATTTTACGATAAGTATTGAGTTTGTCGGAGTTTAAAATTGTTCTTGGACCAAAGTTTCAATTGGATTTTTCGATAAACATGTGTGTGTATATATATATATATGTGTGTGTGTGTTAAACGAATAGTGTTATCTAATATCAGTGGTGCAAGAACACCAGTCTAGATGGTCACATTCGAATGTCTGATTAAATGAATCATTTAACTTTGTATTTAAATAAATATATTATTTAATGTCATATAATTGTCACTTAAACAGGTACAAAACACCAATGGAGATGAATAACGTTAAAATGTATTAGAGATTTTGCTACCCGTACATAAAAAATATACATAAGCGGCTACGGAAAATAATGTGGAAAGAAAAAATTGATTGTTTTTAAATTGGCAAATGTAAAGTGTAACATTATATAATTCATTATGTAACACACAGCGAAATTTCAAATGTACAAGTAGTCCCCCCCCCCTTCTACACGGCTACACGTGGAGTGTTTGGCTATGGCAAGGTGAAATGGTTAGACTTATGTTGCCTTCTTTTTCCTTTCATTCTCCATACTTTGTCAGTGACTGCAAAGAAAGGATTTCTCTAAGAACAGAAACCTAAAGAAGCTAATTTGTACGACCTCCGATTTTTTATTTTTTATTTTTTCCTTTTTTTTTGGGGGGGTGTAAAAGGGCTGATTTGATTCATTTTTTTTACCATTTTTCCGAACTAAACTATTTAAAAGGGTTCGAGAAGAATTCAAATCTAAACTAAATCATTTAAAATGGGTTGAGATTTTCTCAAATAAAAAATCTAACGGTTTGGTCCAATTTTAAATCGTTTTTTTTTTTGGACACCCTTGTTTGATTCCCATTTTTCTCAAAAATACATTTTTTTTTTGTCAACCAAACATTTTTCAATAAAATAATATTATACGCAAATCCAAAATTTTTCTTTATTTGTTAACCACACACTATTTCAAAATGTATCCTTCACTTTTTAATGGGGCTCAAACAGGCTCAATATATTTTCATGTTCAATTTATTGTCACTAGTTTACTGATTATAATTCTTTATTAAGAAAACTTTTTTTTGAAAAACTATATAAAGCATTAATTACAAACAAAAGTAATGAAAAGTCACAATAAAACCATTGGTTCCATAGGCGTCGGTTACTTGAGAGTGAAAATAAGTGGTATTGTTGAGTTTTTTTTAGTTCCGAAATCCGAATGTTTGTGATGTGAAGATTGAAGAGAAGAGGAATTCGACTTTGGTGAATGTCATATTGATTGATTGGTAATGGAGTTATTAAATTAACTTAATTATTGGTATTTGGTAATGGAGAGTCAAATATTCATTTTTGTAATGTAATTATTGGTATTTGGTAATGGAGAGTCAAATATTCATTTTTGTATTGAAATTGTAGTGGGTGTTTGGTGGGTTTTAAAATTAGAATTTTAGTAAATTGTGGTAGAAATTTTTGAAATGTGTGATTGAAAAGTTGTGGGACCATAAAATGTGTGGCTAATATTGATTATTTGACTTTGATTTAGATTAAAATTTGATTTTAATTCAAAACAAATAGAGATATTTTACTTTATTTTGGCAATGGACAATGTTACAATAGTAAACATAATTGGTTACTTTCAATTACGTAAATTAATAGTTCAAACCGCACTCAATTGTATTATATTTCACATTTTTATAGGAAGTTCTGTACCAGAAACAATGACACTTTCAATTATAATCAATATGGGACTTAAAATATATTTCTTCTCAACAACCCTACAGTGTATGAGACAAATGTATATATTTTGATTAGGTTTGTATTCTATGGCTACGATATATGTCTTTTTTATTCCATCGAAAATGTGTAAAGTTGGAGGTGTTAAATTAGACTCAAAACACTACTCTCTTTTATTAAAGTTTTTTTGATAAAATATATTATCACATCAAAATGAAAAAATAAAAAATCACACGATTCGACTTTTAATAGTATGATTTCATGGAAAATAACTTTTTATTTCTAGTTTAGGCGATCGATCTATTCAAACCTCTTTCTTTAAAAAAAAAAGAGTTGCTTGAAGAGAAGTTGAATCTTGAAGGAGTTAGTGTTTTGATTACCCTTCTTCGTCACGGTTTGTCCATTTTCCTAGAAAAATCTATAGAAAACTCTCATTACAATTAATATCTCATTCACGAATATGAGGGTAAGAAATTCAATAATTCAATGCACGAACGGGTTATTAGTGAAATAAAATTTTAATAACAAAGAAGAATGAAGCTCTAAAATAAGAGCGAATGCAATGATGTGAACTGTCGTTCATGTGACAAATGAAATGAGAGCACAAAGAAGAGCATCTCCAACGAAGACGTGGAATATACAAGAGACGATCTATAAGGAAAGAGTGAAGATAAATTATACAAAAATAAATGGACATTGCTTGACATGTAAGCATTTTACTATTTGTGCAACATTTCCCTGAAAACAAAACAAAACAAAAGTACGAAACCTTCGACAACCAGTTGAGAGCCCAATATTTTTATTACTATTAGACAACTGGGCCACGTTAATACAAACAAAGGGTCTAGCCCATTAAAAAATTACAAACCCATGTTGACTGCTAGAATGCATATATTCGCGTCGTCTTCGTGCAATTTGGTGCAACGTCACTGACCACTGACCAATTTGGTCGGTTTGGATAAATTTGGTACATTAAAACAACAAACCAATTTAGTATTACACTAAATTTACTGTAACACTATTTATTTGGTGTAATTTTTGAAATTTCTCACTATTCCCATTTTTGTCTTCGTTTTATATTACAACAAATTTTAATTCCTATTATATCATTTTATTATTTTATTATTTAACTTTATTTACATTTGTTTTGATTTAAATATTATTTTTAATTAATATTTATTTGTAAATTCTAACCAAGTAATAAATAATAACTTTTGAATATATTGAAATAAGATTATTCATTAAAACTCAAAAGTTAAAAAATTGAAATAAGATTGTAATAAGACATAATTTAAGATCAAAATCACATGTAGTCACAAATTACACAATGTCACCATCACAAAGGCATAATTTGTATGTCATAATCACATCACGTACTATTCATCCCAACACCACCTCCACCACCCAAATTATGCCACTACCTCAAATCTACTTCCACCTCAAATTCACCACCACCTCAACAATCAACACAATACTACACCACCACATTCACCTCAAATGCACAGCCACAATCGCAACATCAAATCCCCGACCACCACAAATCTACATCCACTTGACAACGCCCCCACCTAGAGTTTTGCATGCATCACAAGGCAGCGATCTCCCAATCCGATTGTGGTCCACTTGATGAAGCCCATGGTTTGAATAGTGGTGTAATAGGGTGGCGACTGTGAATTCCACCGATGATGCCAGATTCGAGGTTTTGGGATCACAATTTGCGAACTCGAAGCTTTTTTTTCAATTTTTTGGCACACGGCTGTTGTGGAGCCAATCAAAGGCGAAAGTTGTGTTTGGAAGGTGATTTCGTCGATGGTAGGTGGTGGTTCAAGGTGGATCGAGGGTAGCGGCTCCATAAGGTTCTTCCAAATTTTGGGCCCCACGTGGTTTTGTGGGGCCAATTAAAGGTGGGTGTTGTAAGTGGGAGGTGATGATGTCGACTGTAGGTGGTGGTTTCGACGATATATGCTGTGATTGTTGGCAAATAATGATACCATCGAGAATTTGATTTGGGCAGAATAACGACGTGCATAATGAATGCTATAAAATGTTAATGACCGATGCAAGAGTTCGACTTTTTTCCTTAAGACGATAGTGCCCCGCACTGGTGCGAAAGTATTTTGGTACTCGTCTCCCAAAATACAACGACATTGACTTGTAATAGTAGCACTACAAATTAGAAGACTCGGCGAATCTACTCGCGTTTTGATCTCTCTAAAAAATAGGAAGTCTAAGATGCACGAAAATAATTTTTCAAGGTTGAATTGCAAAATATGAACAATGTATGGATGAATGAATAAGTTTGAAAGAAGAATAAAATCAGAATTAATTTTGTAGTGAATGAAAATCGAAGTATGGAGGCCTATTTATAGAAGTTGAAATGTTGTGTCCAAAAGACACAACAGCCGAAAAGTTGTGTTTTCAACAGACAGAAACCGTTTGGACATACAGTTTAAGTGTCAACCATCCTTCTAGAAGAATCCATATGTTACGCACAGAAAATTCATAGAAAAAAATAATATAAATTAAATATATTATTAAATATATTATTATTTTAAATAATAATATAAATCAAATATTATTTTACCAAAAAATATATATCAGCTTGGCCTAAACTCAAGCCCAAGCTCACGATCTGTGCCAATCGACCGATTGGTCGGCGGCAACGCATATGTGTAGGCTTTGACTCAATCTACTAGCATGCATGTTATTTCCCCTTCAAAAACTATGGTACCCCTTGGGGCTTAAACTCAATTCCCAAACTTGAGCAATATAAAGTG
>CAIGRS010172562.1:0-13630 GCA_903798395.1 Fraxinus floribunda | reverse complement strand
TCGTGGGTTCTTCATTGTGTAATCAAGAGGCTCAAAGCATCTTTGTTAGCGTTGGGTTTTTTGGTTCACTTCGTTGGGTTCAAGTTCAAAACCGGATCTAATTGGCGTTCTTGTGTTCCGTATCAATCTAGTTGTGGATTTCATAGTCATTGTTGCTACAGGGTTCACATCAAAGGGACTTAACAATATCTTCTAAAGACATGCCCGAATTGGAAGTTTTGCTCGGTTGTTGTCTAGGAAGGTATGTTTGCTTATATTAATGGAAATTTGGGCAAATTTGAGTTGCAGGCTGATTTACTTGTGAATTTCCATAGCTAAGATTAGGGTGATCCCTCCATCCCTAGTTATACGTGTTCGAATAGGGATCATAATTCATTTACGGTTGTCTAGGAAAGCCACCTAACNATAGGGATCATAATTCATTTACGGTTGTCTAGGAAAGCCACCTAACTTGTTCAATGGGTTCTTCTTGAAGAGTTGGACACATGTCGGTTGGATGTCCCACTACTAAACAAATCCCACAAGCCTTTGATGTCTCCATATTACCTATAGTCATTTGATGAACAAGAAAAGTTAAACTCACAATTTGTTGTTCAATGGATGAGATATTTACCTCATTCACATGTTCAGAAGGAAGGTCGAGTCTAGTGCTAAATTGTTGAGAGTTGGCTGCCATGTTTATAATTAAGATCTTTGTACCATCGGGAGTTTTATCTACCGAAGCTCTTCTACTAGCAGCATCAATCATACTTCTATCAGTGGGTAGAAGGCCTTCATAGAAATATTTGATGGGAAGTTGCTCACTAATATTATGATGGGGGCAACTTGCACATAATTTCTTGAAATGCTCCCAGTATACATACATGGCTACTGTCCTGTCTTACACCACATATTTTTTTTCGAATGTTGGCTGCCTTTGAAGCTAGAAAATATTTCTCTAAAAACAACCTTCGCATCTCATCCCATGTGGTAATACTCCCTGATGGTAGATGATAAAGCTAATTCTTAGTTGAATCCTTTAAAGAAAAGAGGAAGGCTCTCAGTTTAATCTGTTCTTCGGTGACTCCTGTAGGTTTCATACTTGTACAAACCACATGAAACTCCTTCATGTGCTTATGAGGATCTTCACCTATGAGACCATGAAAAGTGGGCAATAGATGTATTAATCCATATTTCAGTTCACATATAGTAGTAGCATCTAGAGTAGGAAAAGTTATGTATAAGGGTTGTTGATTTAGATTCGTAGCTGCAAGTTCTTTCAAAGATCGATTCTCAGTCATGACTTCCTCTTCTGAATTCCACCAAGTGCTATTCCTTAACTTGCACAAAGTTCTCTCTATTTCTGGATCGTACTACAAATCACTTTGATTAGAAGATCGAGTTGTGGGCATAAACAATAATAGAAGCTCTAAAAATAAAAAATAAAAAGCTAGAAGAATAAAACTATCAAAAATCTTTTACTAAATGCAATTATCGAAAACTAAAGAAAATTTATTATTATTATTATTTTAATGAAATAAACAAATAAGAACCACAAAATTAAGCTAAATTACTCCCCGACAACGGCGCCAAAATTTGGTTTACTATCACACGCACCCTAAAATTAAGCCTTTACTCTAAAAAACTAAATGCAGTAGTGGAAGTAAGGATTGATCCCACGAAGAGTGATTAGTTTAATTTTATACTATGTAAACAAGGATTGTGGGGTTTGATTATACGCAAACTATTTTAAAGAAATTAACTAACGAACAACTCAAATTAAAATATCGAAGGCAATCAAATGGTCTAAATCCGCATCCACCATCAGAGTTTTACAACTGATCATAGATGCAAGTATATATTAATTTACACTTTGAATATTCACTGTTGGAATTATTTTTCGATCTCTCCTTAATTGTAGTCAATTTGAAAACAAGTGATCCAATTAACCCTAACTACTAAACAATCCAAGACAAGCGCTATGCATTTAATCTAGTAACAGCTTTAATAAATAGAGAGACGGATGAAACTAAATAATACTAAGACAAGCGGTTGTATTTAATCTAGTCAAACGTCCTTCCCAAGATTTAATAATTTCTAATGCAGCAAATCATTAAATCCTAGTTGCTTCATAAATTAAAGGGATCAAGCAATTACAGATTTAATATTTAACTTAGTTATAGTTTGCAATAAATAATAAACTAGTAGGACTCCTAGCAATTAAATACAACAATCATTAAAATAAGTACAAAAGAACATTCAATACTCAAAACATAAATTAAATAATGAAAATAATTTAGATCTCACAGTTGGATTGGTTTCGAGGCTTCAGTTTCCTTCAACCAAATACAAAGATTTAGCTATTCACGAGAATTTTAAGAGTGAAAAGGGAGAAAAGAGGATGGAGGCATTTTCTTCGTTTTCTGGATGGATTTAGGGTTTAAAAAAGGGTTTAAAAAGCGTTTTGAAAATTCCGTAAGTGTTTGAGTCAAATTTGAAAATCAAATTTTGAACATCGAGAGTGTACTATGCGATATTAGAGTACAAATGCATGCAATCGCATAGTTCATTCGAAACTCAGCCTTCATTTATTTGAACCAATGTATACGACCGCATAGGTAAATGCTATGCAATTGTTACGTTTCAGCCCTAAAACTTCGTTTTCTCGATTCGTAGTTTCTTTTCTAATTTTTTCTTCTTCCAATGCTTCATGTCTTCTATTTATTGGTCTTCAAATCTTTCACATCTTTGTTTCGCCTTCCGAGTCATCTTTTGGATATGTGTAGTTTGGTCCCTGAGCTTTTATTTTCTTTCACTTTAGTCCTTTTTCACTTGTTTATTCTAAATTCCACCATATTCATTCAATTGAAACCAAAATTAAAAATATAAGAGTAATGAGTACATTTAGGCGTCAATTAATCACAAGCATAAGATAAAGAGATGAAAAAAAATAGCATTTTACATTCTCATCACATCCCTAAACTTTTGACGGAGGATGATAATTTGGCACTAAACCGCTCTTCTTTGATTCATGAGGTATGAGAGGAAGTTTTTAGTATAGATGCCGACTGTGTTGTTACTCAGATAGGTTTTCATCCCTTTTCTTCCAGCATTGCTAGGACATTATTTAGGACGATGTATATAGGACAGTCTTGGACTTCTTTGACGGCGGCCATCTTTCACGAGGTTTTGCTCTTGCTACTATTGTATTACTAGCTAAGAGGGATGGTGTTTGTAGATGGACTGACTTCATACCCATCAATTTATGTATAGTGTTCAATAAGCTTATTACTATGCTTTAGAACAATTGTTGAGTACATTACTACTATGCATTATCTCTCATCCATTAGTGGATTTATCCGTGGACGCCTGATTGGAGATAATGTATTATTAGTTTAGGAGCTTTTCTATACTTTGGATGCTAAAGTACGATGGGTAACACCATGCCGAAGCTAGACATGGCTAAAGCATATGATCTCATAACTGTGGCTTCATTTATTCTATATTGGAGGCACTTAGATTTGATCAGATCAGGATCTACAAGATCAAGAGGTACATCTCGTAGTGTCATTTTTTTTTTACTCTTAAATGGCCGTCGATGTGGTTTTTTTCCCTTCTCACAAGGGTTCAGACAAGGTGATCCAATTTTACCATCATTGTTCATTATAGCCACAAACTACTTCCCACGCCTGCTCACACAGAGGTTTTAGAAGTGTCCCAGTATGTGCTATCGGCATGGAGGTAGTACTCTTGTATCACACATTCCATTTGCTGATTATGATCATTTATGCCAACGGCCAAAACAATCTATCATGAGGGTTTTTAATTGTCTAGAACATTATAAAAGGATTTCTGGTCAGTTGGTGAATAGGGACAAGAGTGGACTTATTCTACCCAGACGGACAACTATTAGTCAGATAAGACGTTTGGAGATTTTGACTTAATTTCGATACCAATAGTATCTGGGGGTCTCCTTATCTAGGGGGATTAAGAAGAGCTTCATTTATGATGACCTTATCCAGAAGGTCAGGGACAAGGTCTCAAGTTTAGGTTCACAACTATTATCACTTGGGGGCCGTATTACTTTGTTGGGGTTAGTACTTTATTCCATACTGATGAGGGTTGTCTAGGCTTTGGTAGATTATAGGATGTGGTGAACATCTTTCCATAAATCTCTAGTGGTTGTTCCATTTTCAGAGATCATTTTGGGCCTAGTTTTATTCGGCAAGTATTGTATGGGGACACATCATTTACTTGCAGCAGTTCCCTACTCATCTTTTCCTACCTAGAAGAGGTTGAAATTAGTTGGGCTCCGGATAGAGCCACACATTGGAGGTACCTTGGAGCAAGTCAAAATATTCTTGAAGCATGATTGCTGGATGGGCGACACCGCATTGGCCTCCCAATTCCCACACCATAAGTACACATCTACGAAGGTGCATGATTTTTTGATGATATTGGGTAGGATAGTGGATAATTATTACGGGTTCTCCCTCTTTTTATGGTAGAGAAAATAGGGGCTATACCTTTATGTGTAGATGTCCAGGATCGCGTTGTTTGGAGGGATACATCGAATGGTAGCTTTGATACCAAGTCTACATGGAAACTCGTACATTCAAGATGCCAGTATCAGGATTCATATCAATTACTGTTGACCTCTATTTTGCCTATCAGTCTAATTTTTTGTTGGAGACTATTGTAGGACCTCATTCCAGTAGATGTGGTTATTCAGAGAAAGATTAGATGTCGATGGCTTTTTGCTAATTTTTACTTGCAGTAACATCTCCGATCAGGTATGGCAACCTTTTTTAGATACCTATGAGTTCAGGAGAGAGAGAGTTAAACAGAGGTTCCAGAGATGGATGTATTCTTGGCAGTATGTATGTTGTAGACACATCCGTACTGTCATTTCTCTATTGGTATTTTGGTTTCTATGGACTGAAAGGAATGATACGAAGTATAAGAGGATCCGTATGGTGGCCAGACGTATCATGTGGTCTATCACATAATCTCTTTTCTTCATATTGGAAGTCTTTTTTGAGCTGTACATTGGTGAAGAGATCTGATACTTGCACCCATCATTGGTATTTCTTTGATTTTCTCCTTCCCATTTCTTCATGTTCTGGTTTGGTGGCGGACTCCATCATTTGGATCCGTTAAGATCAATACTGTTGGATGCGTCAAAAAGGGTATTGCGAATGGGATAGGCATCATCGGGGATCATGCATGATACTGTATCAGGACTTTTTCAGCTTCATATGGAACGTACATGATATTAGAGGCAGAGCTTAGGGATATTCTTCGTAGGATTCTACTAGCTAGAAGACTCGGTCTTTCAGACATTTGGATTGAGTAAAATTCTATAGTGGTTATACACTTCATCACTAGATGAAAAGGGTCGTGGGCTATTCAAGGCATACTTAGACAAATAACAGACATCTATCATTTGACAGAGACATGGCTTCTCACATCTATTGAGAAAGAAATCAGGTTGCAGGGTTGGGATCATCTGCGATATCAAATATATGGAGCATCTGACCTACCATGACATATTAGGTCACTTGTACTGATTGATAGACATTGACTGCCCAGTATTAGAGTATATTTTTTATTCTTGTTTTTGTCTTTACTTGCATTAGTTCTTATTGTAAAGAAAGTAGTACATTCATCCTTTATTATTTATTTTCTTTATAAGGGAAGTAGTACTTCCTCATTTATCATTTTCATTATTTCCTCATGTAACAATGGTATTCATCTGCCACAAGTACGGGCATATTAATAAAATCTTAGAGATACTGCCCTCCTATATATATACAGAGAAAAAGTATAATAAGTGAAAAAGTAGAAGGAAAAAAAAGATTGATTTTGGGGATTGAAATGTTAAAGAATTTATTGATTAAAGGATGTGGTCTATTGAGATGCTTGATGAGATCCTTAGCAATGTACTTGGAAGTCTTTGAATCCATATGCCCTTCTTCTCAATCCCATGTAGGATTGTGGGAAGAATGGATGAATTTTCATATGATAGTGTTCCTATCATAAGATCAATGTTTTTTTTGTTTATAAGTGCTAAAGCCTCCAAGTTTTTGAGCGCAAATCTTTTGTCAACTCCACAGAGAGAACCCTTGCACTAAACACTTCAATACCCATAATTTATGGAGTTGAACCTTTAGCTTGAGACACTTGATGTTACATGTGTAAAGGTTGGTGGTAAGATGGCTATTGCTTGACACACACTCACAAATTTTGTAAGTGCTTTTGATATCCTAATATTGATGATGCTATTAACTTCTTGTAGTGTTGAGTTCGAAAGGCATGAATTGTGGTTGAATTAAAGTACACTTCCGTGCACTTATTACACCCCCAACTTGCTTATTGCTAGTCCCTAGAAATTCTATGCAAAATTACAATGCTAAACTGCCAAAAAGTGAATAGAAATCATAAGAATTAATTCATATTCTTGAAGTGTTGTTCTATTTGCTTTAAGATAATTACTAAGCCAATTCATGTGTTCAATTTCAGGTTTTTATCCAAATGAAGAAAGAAAAATGATGGGCGTCATGGAGTCGGTCACAGAGAAGAAGAATTTTCAGCTTTTTGGACTCCTAGTTGATGAAGCTAGGAAGGAACTCAATTGGATTCGATGATTTCAACATTATTTAATTAATAGATTTAGATTTTCATTTTAAGCAATTCTAAGGTTTAGAATTTATTTTAATAAAAATGTTTTGAGATTGGCAAAAGTTTTATTAAATTGTTCATAGATTCAGTCATGCTTTCTGTATTGAACGATTGAAATACTCGTTTAAGCTTTAAGCTCATATATCTATTTTTACTGATTCATTAATGCTTTATGTTTTGAGTATATGGTTGTTTTTTAATCTTATTCTATTAAATAAAAGTATGAATGTTGTGGCAAGAGAGTTAATCTTTAGAATTACAATTGAATTAAACTGATTTTTATGACATTCTTCCAATTAGAGAAACTAGGTTGAACATCTCTAATTGAGTTATAAGAATAAATCATTAATATTGAATGACCCAATCCAATTGAGAGAATTTTCATGTTTCACTATTTCAAACCTTGATTTTATTTTCGTTCAACAAATAAATTCTTTTAACACATTCAAAAGAACATTTACCTTTCAGATCGTATTTTTAACTAGGAAGAACTGCATCCAAGGTGCCAAACCTTTCATTTAGTATCAGACTTGATCCAAACCTATTTTTTGTGCAACCAGAGATACCAAACCTTTAAAAATTCACAGTTCAAGTCCAAAATGACGGTTTCCATCAGTTTGACTCCAAAAACCGTCAGTTCCCCATAAATTAAGAATTTAATAACTTTTCCCAAATAAGACAATGGTATTTTGGACATAACACATTTTCCATATTACATGAAAAACTTTTCCTAAACTCGATCTCTTGTAGTTTGAGTTTATCTAGAATTTTTAAATTTTAGCCCACCCTAAAATCATTTTCTAGCTCCGTCCCTGATTTCCATTCGTTAAAGTCTTGCCAAAGGCAATATAAATGTTTTGGTGATTCAATGAGACATGACGAATTAGTTCCACACAGCATCACATGCCGACTTTGGTGTGAATGGTCCTTTTTATTCCTACGAATGTCCACAATAAGGATCGTTTTAGCAAGCTTTGGCTCGTTCAATTCAAACTCTCACCTTCAGCTGTGGCTTTACATCAACTTCAATAATGGGGCTGTAAGTATGTCATCTACATGTAATAGCGAATAGACTACTTCTTGTCATCAAGGTACTTTGCACACAAGAGTCATATGAACTTCTCTTGAATCCATTCTGTTGGGATGCAATAAGCCGCTATTAAGCACACGGGCTGGGTCACTCAAATGTGGGTGATCGAATGTCATAAATGATTTAGTATATCCTGGATACTGTTTACAAAAATTACAAATTACAAGTGTATGGGTCGCGTTCAAGTAATAAAGTAGACTACGAGTCCAAGTCAATCTCTCAATGAATATTTACTTTGAATTACACAATAGTTAATTTAATTCTAACAATGAGACACAATAAAAACTTTGATTTTGAAGATAAAGAAAATAAATAAAAACTCTACAAAAATAACAAATCTAAAAATTAAGAAAAATTGGGAGATAAAGTAATTGGGATTCATTATTTCACTTAACCCTTACCTAATTAATTTCCTAATAAATTTCTCCACAAGCAAACTAACAAATTACTCATTTAATATGTAACTGATTTTCCTATTTTAACTAATTATATGTCTCGAGCGAAATTACTTGTAATCTATTGCTTTAACCTACTATAATTCTATATCGATTAAAACCTAATCAATTGCATTAAGTTTTGTGAAAATAGCTCAATGGGTCATCTAGAATTAGGAGTATGTATCTATCTCCTACAAGAACCTAGGGTATTTACTACTTGGTCTAAAATATACAATATTCTCCCAAACATTATACAAATTACTAAACACAAATTTAATGGCTAAATGAATGAAAGGCATTCAATATAATAATAAATACACATGAAAATAAACACTTAATTATTAAAAAACAAGTGTTGAGATTAATCAAGCAAGGTTAAGTTTCCTCAATCATCCCAACATCAAAGAACCCAATTTATATAAATGATAAAAATGAGTAGATTTATAGCAATACATCACAAATTAGAGAAAATAATGGATAAAAAAAGATTAAAGATAAAACCCTATTTTGGTTAGAATCTTGAAGGTTACAATGGCTTGATCTCGAATTTTCCTCAAAACCACTCCACTTTTCTTGATTTTCTCTCCCCTTTTGTTCCTTAGTTCTCCCTCATTTTCTCTCCAAAATGTATATAAAATATGAGTTGAATGAATAATGGGAGTAAAAGGCCAATTTTTTTCCTATTAAAAGCCCTAAAAAGGTGTCCACAAATTTACCAAAGGGCCCCCAATTTTCTTGAAATTCACAAAATCGAAACAATAGTTTTTTCAAAAGAAAATCGGCATGTACATACCAACGTTCCCGGCGCATGTGTTGGCCACTAGCCAATCGCTTAACTATGTCACGTATTTGCAAATTTAGTCCTCCACTAAATTGCATGCCGAGTCCATCAACTTTGATCTTGTACCATTTTATTTCAATTTTACCCTTGATAAATTGCGTCCAATGTCCTCTACTTTCAGCTTTTATGCAATTTGGTCCCCAACTTCATGTTTTTGTACGCTTTTGGTCTATTTTCTCTTTCTTTAACCTTGCTCTCTTTCAATTGGGTATTTTTGCCTACAACAACCCTAATTATAAAATTGTAAGTAGAAATCCATGCAATTACTAATATTTAGTTTGTTCAGTTAGATGATAGAGTTGTACTTGATGAATCAACTAAGGTTTAAGAGAAAGCTCTTCCACCTATTGATCCAATTAGGAGCAACTTATTCCAACTAGCAGGGTGACATCGAAGCTTTCACTTCATAAGAGTACTAGAAAAAGTATGCCTAAATGTTATTTCGAGATTGAAGGGCAAGTTTTCCTAGTATCTCTAGAAGATAATGAAGAACTGAAATCAGTATAAGAAACTCTATCATGCCACGCAAAGGAAAATTGGAAGAATGCAATGGAAAAAGAAATGAAGTCTATGAAATCTTATCAAGTCTGGGACTTGATTGATCTTCCGATTGATAGGAAAGCTATTGGGAACAAATGGGTTATCAAAATAAAGTGAAGATCTAAAGGAACTATAGAGAGGTATAAGACTTGCTTGGTAACAAAGGGTTATATTGAACAAGAGGGTATAGATTATGAAGAGAGATTTTCACCAATAGTGAGATTTATTTCAGTTCATCTACTCTTAGCCATAGTAGTACATTTAGATTCAGAATTATATCAAATAGACGTAGTGAGATTTATTTCAGTTCATCTACTCTTAGCCATAGTAGTACATTTAGATTTAGAATTATATCAAATGGACGTAAAAGACTATCTTTCTCAATGGAGAATTGGATGAAGAAATCTACATGCAACACTCAGTAGGTTTCATTAAAGCAAACGAAGATAACAAAGTTTGTAAATTGAAAAGATCAATATATGGCCTAAAGCAGTCTTCTAGACAGTGGTACTTGAGATTTGACAAAGCAAAAGTCATTTCGTACAATTTTTTCATGATGGACGAAGATCACTATATTTATTTAAAAAGGTCCAATAAATAATTTTATCTCTCTACTTAGATGGCAACTTATTGGCTGGGAATGACAAGGAGTTTTTTAAAAACCATTAAGAAATGGTTGTCCTCAAATTTTGAAATTTCAGACTTGGGTAAAGAAAACTACGTATTAGGTGTTAAAATTCATAGAGATTGTTCGAAAAGATTTCTTGTTGTGTCACAAGAGCCATATATAAAGAAGATTCTTGAATGTTTCGAAATGAAGAATTGCAACCTCATTGACACTACTTTATCAAAATGTGATACTCTTAAGTCTTCGCATGTGTCCTAAAACTTTTGAGAAAATAAAAAAAGAAATGTCCAAAGTATCATACTCTAGCGTGGTTGGGAGCCTAATGTATGCTATGATGCGTACTCATCTCGACATTTTTTATGCCATTGGTTTGGTTAGGAGGTATCAATCTAATTCTGGAAAAGAGCATTGAAAAGATATTGAGAGGATATTGAGATACCTGAAGGGTACTGCTAGTTATTTCTAATGAATAATGTTTTGACTTCATATGTTAAGAGTAATCTTTTGTTGTAATTACTAGATTATTATTTTATATACACACATAAAGTATGTCAAATCGATTAAGATTTATTCACTCACACAAACAATCATCTCAGACACTTTGGGGTATGCCGATGAGACAAAGTGATTATGTTGTGTATATGGTCTAGTCGCCGAATGAGATATCAAGATGAGATTACAACAAGTAATCGAAATGAATTTTGCTATCCATTACATTTTTTTTATAGCTAGATCGAGTTCTCGATTGGGATTGTCTAGGGTAATAAATATAAGGAGAACTTGAGTTAGATATCAAGAAATATCTGAACTAAAATCTGTACGACGTATTTAATTTGTAAAATGAGACATACACCCTAAGAAAGGGAGAAAACACCGTAACATGCGTGTCATACAACGTGTGTTTTAATGACTAATGAGAAATGAAATAATGGATAACTGCTTCTTCATTGTGTGAATCTCTGAAATGTACATATGACCTCAATTATAGACCCTTATGACTTTTGACTATTTCTCAAAATTTTATTTTAATGTTGATACTTTAGCATGTTGTCAATAACTATGATTGATTTTGTTTTATGGGTCATATCTAGGAAAGCAGCTGAATTGAAATTAGGCCCTGATTGATACCATGAATTTTCCATGGAAAATCAAATTCCATTTTCCATTTTTAGTGTTGTTTGATGTGCAACTTTTTCCACCCAGATGGTGGAAAAAAATTTCCCTCCATGCGCTATTTTCTACGAGTCAATTTTTTTTCACTTTAATGGACAATTTTCATGTAAAAAAGTCAAACGAATTCTAAACTTTGATGAAAAAAATGATTTTTTAGGAAATTTTATTTTTTCGTTTTTTTTTTTTACTTTTTTGGCAATGGAAACAAATTTTATAACCAATTATGGAAAAATTTATCACTTTAATGGACAATTTCCATGTAAAATAAAGTCAAACGAATAAAAAAAATCTAAAATTTTAAAATTTTCCGGGTGGAAAATTATACCAATCAAACACACTTAATTAACATTTCCATGGAAAACAATTTATAGGCAATTATTTTCTCTGGAATTCATTTTTTTTCACCCATTTTCCACCATTGCAATCAAACGGACCATTAAGGAATTTAAGTAGAAGAGGAATATTGTTTCGTCTAACACCTCACTTATATTCATCAATTGGATAATTGTGTTAACTTTTTGAGGTTTGTGACAAAATTGTGAATACAACAAAGATGAGGAAGTTGAGTATGTTCTTTGATTTATTAAGGGATCAGAAATACTTGAATCGGTATTGCAAAATATGTCTGGAGTATAGCAAAAAATATATTTCCTCTTGTAAAGCTTCTATATATTCCTAATAGGTGTATAATGTTGTGTTCTCTTAAATTAATTCATTGATTGCACGATTCATTTACCTATATGAACTTGGAGACCTTGATATGGATATAATTCATATTATATTAGAATCAAGTCGAACCCATCATAATGAAAGATGTTGGTCATCCATGTGGGATGATCCAACCTAAATTACATGGGAATAGTTTGGAGGGAGAAGTTGAGGGAGTTGATCTTAACCTCTCCATCACACGAAACTTCCATGTAACTTCCAACCCTCCAAAACCATAACACAAGCACGCAAAATTCCAGTATTGTAAAATGTGAACATACATATAAGTTGTGCTGGATTTTGCCAAATTTATATCTCTAAGTTGGTTTTTGGATTGTGGATATCAAACTTCTTCCATTGTGATTGAGTTTCTGGCCAAAAGAAGAGTGCTTGGTAAGGTAATAAGCAAGTAACAAAGGCAAGTAATTCAACCTCTCGTTCTGGAATTTCAAGTAAATTCTACAACTTGAACTCGATTAGAAGAATGCTAGTATGTTTTATACCTTATAGAGAAGTCTTATTTTATGTTGACGATAAATTAATCCATTCTTTACTTACGACCCAACTATATCTCTACAAAGGATGTAAGTAGATAAAAATGTAAACAAAACTAGAATATCACGAGATATTACACTAAGCACAAACATGTTGGGAACCTACTTAATCATGCGCAGCGAAATTAAAACAAATTTCGATTCCCAAACATGATCTGCTTTATGTTTGATAAAAACTGTGATAGAAATGATACATTTGATGAATTCTGCAAACTCTTTTGCTGATTCACGAACTCCAAATGATCACGATCTACAATTCAAGCTCTCTAATTGTCCAGCCTCCAATGGTGATCCACACAGAGAACAAGAATGACAGCTAGGGTTTTCTTTTCTCGTGCTAGCAAGAATAATGAAATATCTCTTACAGTTTTCAAACCCTAGAAACCTATTAATGTAAGTCCAATTGGGCTCGGCCCATTCCTCAAACTAAACCAAGTCCAATATTTAATTAATCAAATTAATTAAATCCGGTCCATGAATTAATTAATCCGGGCCTATTAATAAGCAACATTATTAATTAATTAATTATCAACACTTGTCAATTAATTATAATTAATCCAGTTAATTAATTCGGGCCTATTAATAAGCAACCCAATTAATTAATTATACAACACTTGTCAATTAATTAATTGGTAAATCTCATTCTTCTGGTTCTCTTTTGTGTGTGACCCATTAGATTCTCAATCACGATGCCAATGACATGAATTATTATTTTGATCAAATCAAAATTGATAAATTAAAACACCCCTTTTAATTTATCATCAATTCACATCCATAGTCCCAGATTGACATCTAACAGTATGTCAGGGCAATACATGTGACGGAAAATATGATGTGGTATGACAAAACCAAACTCGTTCGTTTACCGTGAAACTATAATCCTTTCGTCAATATGATCCGATCAACTATGAGATATGGATATGTGTCAATCTCAATTATCGATCATGTCTTTTATCCTACTGTTAAGTCAATGTAAGTCGAAAACTCATTTTCGACTTA